>OY101447.1:40704665-40944603 GCA_956483635.1 Panzeria rudis | reverse complement strand
ATTAAACCTTTAAGGGCCATAATTACAACTCGGCTTTAGTTATAATTAGCATTTTATCGGACGGATAAACAGTTTTTCATTATTACAACTTTAATTTAACCTAAAAGTGTGGGATAACTTACTGGGAAGTTCATTCTTCCGCTAATTTTTATCGGCACACATTTTCATAGGCTGCCATACTTGCTTCTTTATCAAGTAAACACCAAGACGTATCTAACAGGTGAACTCACTAGAACACATGCCTTACTCGGCAAACTTAGTGGAGTGATGAAATTATCACAATTTCGTCACTATATGGAGCTTCCCTTCTTTAAGGTATTGGACATTTCATTATAGAGCTACCTGCGCTGATAATTCCATCCATCTTTCCACATTTTTTGACAACTGTAGTGCAGTTTCTACAACAAATTTATACTTGTTGTAGACTTGTGTGTACCTGTTATCTGTGCCATTGTAAATACATATGTATGACGTTGCCACTTGTGCTCTGGTATAGCCATACTTTGAAAAAGATAATTTTTATTTTACAGGCAAGTTGTAATAATGAAAAATTGTTGCAGGTCAGTTTACCGATCACTTCTGCTTATCATGCCAGTAACTATCTTCCACTTTACTGCTGAGTTGTAATAATGGCCCTAAGACATTTATTTTTTGATATATTGTCATAATTTTATTTTTAAATGAAGTTTATTTGCATATGGCAAAGCATTGTCTATATACATTTCATTGGAACTTTACAAAATTATCAGTAGACCTCAACCACAAATTTGATCAGTTAAAAACCTCTTATCTTGCCTCTTATCAAACCTCAGACTTGCGAAAAGGTGTAGAAAAATAAAATATATTCATATCGAATACAAATTATTTGCTGGGTTTTGTATAAGTTTCTAAGGGCCATTATTACAACTCAGCAGTAAAGTGGAAGATAGTTACTGGCATGATAAGCAGAAGTGATCGGTAAACTGACCTGCAACAATTTTTCATTATTACAACTTGCCTGTAAAATAAAAATTATCTTTTTCAAAGTATGGCTATACCAGAGCACAAGTGGCAACGTCATACATATGTATTTACAATGGCACAGATAACAGGTACACACAAGTCTACAACAAGTATAAATTTGTTGTAGAAACTGCACTACAGTTGTCAAAAAATGTGGAAAGATGGATGGAATTATCAGCGCAGGTAGCTCTATAATGAAATGTCCAATACCTTAAAGAAGGGAAGCTCCATATAGTGACGAAATTGTGATAATTTCATCACTCCACTAAGTTTGCCGAGTAAGGTCATGTGTTCTAGTGAGTTCACCTGTTAGATACGTCTTGGTTTTCACTTGATAAAGAAGCAAGTATGGCAGCCTATGAAAATGTGTGCCGATAAAAGTTAGCGGAAGAATGAACTTCCCTGTAAGTTATCCCACACTTTTAGGTTAAATTAAAGTTGTAATAATGAAAAACTGTTTATCCGTCCGATAAAATGCTAATTATAACTAAAGCCGAGTTGTAATAATGGCCCTAAGCCTACTACGCCTATTTTATTCTTTTGTGATTTTCAAAAATATCATTTGTAAATTCTCAAATGGGTTTTGAAAGTCTGTGCATAAGATAAAAGGTTTGCAACTGTTCAAATTTGTAATTGAAGTCTACTGACGATTTGGTAAAGCTCCAATGAAATGAATATAGACAATGCTTAACTATATGCAAATAAACTTCATTTAGTAAAAACTGAACTTTATTTTACTATGTTATTTAAAAACGACGTCTAAATCTTATATACATATATTAATTTTTTATCAATTCCTGATATTCGCGCTTATTTATGTTTGGTAGCACTTTTTATAAATTGAATTTTCATCGATTTGAACATTGAAATAAGCAGATAGCACTATTTGAACAGTTTGAAAAACTTCATAGATCCCACACAGTTACTCCTAGAAGGATAAAATGTAGTACCGACCCAAAATAATCTTTCCTCACAATAATTTTTCTGAATATACCTGCACCCTACCTCCTTTCCTTAAATGGGCTCTCATACAAAATTTACAATTGAGATTAGAAATATATAGAATAAAAAGTTCTATAACTGGCTAGGCTATGACCGACCTCCACTGGTTTTTGTTCCCAACATTTTCTTTAAACATACTTGTCCCCTATCTCCACCCCTTAATGAAATTATTGAATTTAGTCCCAGCAGCGCCTAGGATGCCCCTAGACGAGTCAAATGTATGACCAGCTCCCATTAGTTTTCTAGTCAAAATGTTTTTTGAACACAACTACCCCGTATATTCATACATTAAGGGTGCTCGCATATAAAATTTACAATACAGACTTGAATTATATAGAAGAAAAAGTCAGATAACTGGTTTTAAGTCAATCCTATGGGTGTTAAATGTATTACTGACCTTCATTGGTGTTTCGTTTCTCAAAACATAATTGCCCCTTATCTCCATCCCTTTGGTGACTCCCATACAAAAATGTACATTTTGTATGGAAGCTCCCTTAAGGAATTTAGATATTTATGGTATGTTAAAAAAAATTGTTGGGTATGAAAAATTAAGTGGGTACAGTCATTTGATTTGTCTAGGGACATCCTAGGCCATCCTAGTCACTAAGGGTAAAGAACTCATTTTGTTGGTAGATCCCGAATTACAATCTATATATGTATGTATTTACGTATAGTTGATAACTATATCTTATTATTGTCTATACACGAATCTTATTATTTTGTCTATACACGAATACTTTTATGTAGGTAGCACTTTTTGTTCACTAACAAAACAACGGGTTGGTAAAAAATTTATGAAAAACACCTTTAAGAAATATTTTTTTATTTTATAAAATATGTAAATGACAGATGAAAATTCAATCAGATAACACGTTGCTATAATAAACTCATTTTGGAAAAAAAGTGCAGATAGCACTATTTGAATATAAGCACTCGATATAAATTTTAACTCAAAGAAGATTTTTGATGTAAAAATAAGATTTTTATTTTGCATTTAAAAGACTTTTGCGAAAAAATATGGCAGCACTGTTCCCAGATGAAAAAAGTTGGGCTCATGAGAGAGTAATTTTATTTCATTTCCTGTCCAAAGTTTCACGACCTTTTTCAATCCGCCTTGATTCGGATATGAATAAAATGATCAGATTGTTTCTGTTTACATAAATAACATGGCCCAATAATAAGGTCTATGCATCACTACCACAAAAACGCCTTCCTGCTACAAAGCGATTCCCTACAGGTGAACTTTTAAACACAGCTGTTAACTTCAGGGCGCCACTTATGACATCTCGAATCCTTAACCCCAAATGTAAAATTTTTGCACGTGGCTGGAAAGATCTCATGAAACGTACACCATGTTGACAGAACGCGTTGCAAAACGTGCTCGAGTGGCATATGGACGATTACGTAATAATTTGAATCTACATAAGACGTTCCTTACTTTTCGTCTCGACTTACGTAGTTTCGTGCATATAGAGTTGCCCATCTACAATAAATTTTATTTGCTTACTTTCTCTCATACAAAATTATTGTTTTTTATCCAAATAATGGTAGTCCTTTTAATGGCGCGCATTACTAAGAGCTTTTGCTTGTAAACAAAAGAAATAGATTTTAGCTAAAGATTTTCATTTTGCATATAAATACAATTATATGGTATATAGCTCAACACAAATAAATGAAATAAAGTTGTTTAGTTCAAATAATTGTAGTTTTCCAGTTGTTAATGTGAAAGTGATGATATTTTAACAATTAATTGTTAAGACGAATGCTATTTTCTATTTGGCCGTTTTTGCCGTCAATGGCGTCACTTCCCGTCTTCTAAATAAAAAAAAAATGACAGGTGTTACGTTTTTAACATATGGACGATGACATTCGCGATATAACACCGCAAGCATGATTGACGTCAATATTTTTACGCGTATTGGGTTCTGTAAACATGCTGTTAGTATGTCCATCTTTTAATATTCTTACTTTTATGCCACGCCCCAAAGGTAAGCGCCCTTTTCTTTTTCAAATACATACTACATCAAACCAGCCCAAATAAAATAAAAAAATACATCGTAGAATGAAAGGTATATCAATGACGTTTCTAAAACTATAAAAAAATGTTTTTGCCACGAGCCAAAATATAGCACTTTTTGTGTTTTACATTTGTACCGCCATTTAAAGTCCGATCTTATCATGTCTCATATCGTTGTTTATAGCTTGACTGTCACTTCCTTTTTGGCTCAGGTGACTTTTTATTTCGACATCGAATTCTTGGCACCACTCATGACTTCTCGGACCCTTCCCCTCTTATGCCCACTCTTTTGCACGTGGCAACAAAGCCACCAGTGTGCACGCGCAATCAAGTGTTGGCGCCAGTGGTTTGGTCGTGTATGTGGATTTAGTGCGATTATACGCTTTGCTGTAGCGATATCAAACAGAGTTTGATATTTTGCTGATGGTACCAGTTTGTGGTATTGTGTATGGTGAAATTAGCTTAGTAGAGAGAAGTTGTCAAATAGTAAACATTGGAATAAAATACATTTACTTGAATAAATTACTCATAAAGTAAGAAAAAAGGAACAAAATATATATTGTGAAGTGTTTCAGAAATAAAACAAATTATTCTTAATATTTTTTTTAAATAAAAAAACACGCGTTTTCATTAATTTTTATTTTCAAAATAAATGCGGTGCGCACTGGGTACAACAACTTATCCGTACAGAATTTTTAAAGAAATTAATATTGCACCATTATGCTTGTATGCAGTGATGCCAATTTAGCCATTTTTCATCCGGCTTAGCCAGAAGAAAAGTTAATGTAGGTAGCCGTTAGCTATTTTTAGCCACTTTTATTTTAATATAGCCATTTTTGAAATACTTGCACTTTTAAGCTATACCCTACAAACTTTTTATGATTGACGAAAATAGCTGAAAAAGGTTTGCTAATAAAAAAAAATAACTTCGGTGAGCGCAATAATGGCAATCCATAGGGTTCTTTTTACTTAAAACAAATGTTTCCAATTTGATGTAAAAGATAATATATGAATTACTTTAGTACTTTTGCTTAATACTCATGATTTTTGCATCGATCTCGCCATTTTTTTTTTTGCTAGTTTTTAGCCATTTTTTTTTGTCTACTTAATAAAGCAAAATGGCCTTATTTCTAGTTTAACTGTGATATAAGACCATATGGTTTTATTAACACTCCAGTATAGTGGAATTACGTCCTTATATCCCAATTAGTTGAAAAATTAGTCAATTTCGCTTTATTATCTGTGGCTTTATTGTAGTGAGCCGATTAAAATCTGTACATTGCGCCGATAGTGAGAACTCCGTCTTGAATGTAGGAGTTCTGTCCAATTGCCAGACCCTCCCTCCACTGTATAGAAAATGCTTAATAGCTAGGATCTTCAGTAAAAAATTCACATCTATTCTTCTAACTGGAGTACCATTATTCCATGCAGCTTAGATTAGTTTAGCCAGGTAGCCCGTATGGAGGCCGCTGAAACCTACTGTCAATATTTAACGTTATTTTTCTTACGATTATACTCGTACCTATTCATTTATCTAGTTTTTAGAATCTAGATAAAGTAATAGAATTTAATTTTCAGCTACTAAGTACGTATGTACTTAGACATTATTTTATTGTAGTTAAATAAAACAAAACCAGGTGCGGATACAGGGGGAGGGGAATAAAGATATTAACCCCTCCTAAATTATTAAAATAGCTATTAAATTTATTGCATTGCTAAGAACATTTAAAAAAATAGTTTTGCTTCATATGAAATTTCCCCCACAAAAGCTTAAGCTGGACCTGCGGCTGACTCAAACCAACGTCAAATCGTACTTTTTTTTTAGAAAGAAAACATAAATATATGTAAACAAATAACTTTTTCATTTGTTTTATATTTTTCTATTTGCCAAAAGTAGAGCAAAATTCATCAACTGGAAAAGTTAAAGCTAGAAATATTGTCATGATATTGCTTAGTTTTAATGCAAAATAAAGCTAAGTGTTTGGAGACAATAACTTTGTTTACGGCACTGTTTACTTTTTGGTATCAGGTTAATTTAGTGATAAAAAATTAGTGATAAAAAAGTATGTGGTTCGTGTGTATGTTTTGCAACATTTATGGAAAATAAATATTTTTCAATGGTATTGTACTTGAACTGAAGAAGTACTTTTTTACATTGAAAGTACATTTTTAAACTAACAGACAACTTCGGGTATTTCTAAAGCTAATTTATGGCACTTTTACACACTATATATTTTACAGTGGCTTTGTCAGTTTTTCGATCCATCTGTAATTCCGCATGTCTATCAAAATTGACAATTTACAGACGGTTTATAATTTTTGCTTTCACACTTACGTTTTTAGTTTCATATGACATAACCTAGAATAGTTCACAGCAGCCTTTTTTTGGTTGATTTTGTTTTATGTTTTTCTCGGTAGTTTTGTGTTCTTGTATTTAAGTTAATTAAAAATTTAGTTTTTGTAAGAATATGTATAAATAAATAAATTTTTATATATATTTGCCGAATCACAAATACCATAGGTACGAAGATAGTCAACTAAAACTTCAAAAACCTAAGTCTGCTGTCAAAACCCTAAGTCTAAGAATGTCTAATTAGTATAATAGTATTGGTATATATATATATATAAAAAATAATTAGCCGATGGCCCTGGTAGCTAGTGCTTTCACTTCCTTACACCCCGTCTTCACGAGACATAAGTTTGGAAATTTGTGTGTTAGCAATTGTCAAAATTCTGTCCTAACACAAGAAATTAACGTGTGGACCGAATGTGTTTGTGTCCTAACACATGTTTGGAAATCAATGTTAAAACACAAGCCCGAGGAAATATGTTAGAACACAAGCTGTCAAATTTAATATGTATGTATGTTTTTTTTACAATTTGTTTGATTTTATTGAAAAAAGAATAAAGTTAATAAATAAATGTTTTAGATGTTTTTTTATTTTTTTTTGCATATTATTTATGTTCATATTCATAAAATTCTTACAAACAGAAAAATAATAAAGTGAAATCTATAAAAAAATTACAAAATGCCGTGCAAATTTACTATATGAATATATAAAATTTGTATCCAAACATCAGTACGTTTACTCCACCCTTAACACAAGTTTGAACACATGAATTTTTTGTGACGTCATTCTGCCGACGTTATTTCTTATGTTAAGAAATATCAAATGTCTCGTGAAGACGGGGTGTTATATTGATCTTATATTTAGCTATAAGTTTAATATTAAATAAACAAATAAATAAAAAATTCCCCACAGCACCAAAACCATACGTAGGGTAGAAATACAACCTCACGGCTGCGGGCCCGGTTTCCGTTTCACAGAGACACCGCAAATTATATGAAGTGCGGTGGCGGTTGCGTTTATTTTTCACGATATTGCACACATTTCGCTCTTTTTTCAATTGAAAACTATAAAAAATTGATTTTTTATTTAATAAGTTAAAATACTAAACAAAATTTTTATGTTTTTTCCATATTTTTCAAATTTGAATGCTTATTTATTTTATTTCTATATTCTGTTTTTCCTCTTTCGTAGTTTTTCACAGCAAATCATTAAAATTAAAATTTTTTTGTTGTTTGTAATTAACAAAATGAGAACTTGAGAGAAAACGCAAGGAAATTAAAATAGAGGGTAGAAATACAACCTCACGGCTGCGGGTTCGGTTTCCGTTTCAGAGTAGAACCTCACGGCTGCGGGACCGGTTTCCGTTTCACAGAGAAACCGCAAATTATATGAACTGCGGTGGAGGTTGGGTTTATTTTTCATGTTATTTCACATATTTCGCACTTCTTTTGGCTAAAAACTATAAAAAATTGTTTCTTTATTTAATAAAATTAAAATACAAGAAAACTTTGTATTTTTTGTTCTATATTTTCAAATTTGCATTTGTATTTATTATTTTTTTTCATATTTTGTTTTTCCTCCTTCGTAGTCATTCACGGCAAATTATTAAAATTTTAATTTTTTCTTCACAAAAACATGAAAATTTTTGCTGACTATGGCAACAATTGGAAGAGAGTAATTTAAAAAATGAGAACTTAAGAGAAAACGCAAGGTAATTAAAATAGATTCTATTTTCATGCGATTTCTTTGGAAGGTTTAAATTGTCAAATATTGATATCAAGGCTGTTTCATTACAGGTACCACCACGACGACAACAAATAGAACACCAAAACACACATTTATTTTGTTGGTGCAAACACACCAGAAATATGTCAAATATATTGGCTGTGTGTCGCACACATTCATAAACTCTCTCAAATTTACTAACACATGCCCGTTGTTGATAGAAAAATCCCAGGCATATGTCAAAATCTATTGTCTGTGTGACACACTCATTCTCAAATCTACTAAAACAGCTGTTCTTGTAGTGGTACCTGTTCAATCTACCTTGATTGATATAAAAAAGGAAACGCAGCCGCAACCGTGAGATTGTGTTTCTACTCTCACAGAGAAACAGCAAATTATATGAGCTGCGGTGTCGGATGCGTTTATTTTTTCTGGTTTGCACACATTTCGCACTTTTTTTTCATTAGAAACTATAAAAAATGGATGTTTATGCACGGTAACACTGTGTAATTCTCGTTACTTTGTAACGACTTACGTTTCTTCTCAGCTTGAACTAAAGAAGTTTTTTTAGTCTGTTAACCAGTTTGAGCATTCAATAAGTTTTTTTAGTTTAAAGGCGAACAAATAAGACGGTGTGAATTTGTTTTCAAAATAAAATTTGTGAAAATTCCGTAATAAAACTAAATCATAATTTACGTAAAATACTATATTAAAACATAAGAAATTCAATTACAAATATTGTAACAAAGAAAAAGTGTTGATAAATAAAAACCTCTTAAATAACTATATTAATAAAATAAATAAAAGGTGTTTTATTCTGCACATCAATATCGAGGATTTTCCTTAATTCTCAAACAAGTGTATATAAATTCTACAAACAAACAAAAATAGAACAGAGTTAACAGCACAACCGAGCAACATATTATTAACCTTCTAACTTTTGGAATAATTGGGACGACAGGGAATCAGGAAGTAATCCCACCAACCAACCGACTAAGGTAAAACACAGCCTTATTTACATCAGCAACAACCACCACACCCCTAACCATCAAAAAGCGGTAAGTCGTCAAATTATATCCTAGACTATTTTAGTCCAACCCCCGTGTGCACCGCACCGCACAATGGATTTTTTTATTTAATAAATTAAAATAATGTACAAAATTTCTGTTTTTTCTATATTTTTCAAATTTGAATGTTTATTTATTTTATTTTTATATTCTGTTTTTCCTCTTTCGGAGTCATTCACAGCAAATTATTAAAATTTAAAATTTTATTATATTATTAAAATTTAGAACTTTAGAGAAAACGCAAGGAAATTAAAATAGATTCTATTTTCATGTGGTTTCTTTGAATGTTTTAAGTTCTCAAATATTCATATTAAAAAAAACCCAACCGCCTCCATGAGGTTGTATTTCTACTCTTAGTTGGACAAAAAGTATTTTACGAAATTTATATTTTTGAAACATGAATTTTTGGGTATTATATAGAACTAATTTTGCATTAATTAATGAAAATATGAATTTAGAATCCTTGTTAATACATTTGAGATAAAAAATTGATTTGCTTAAAATTTTGTTGCAATTTTTCTATTTGGTACTAAAAAAATTTTTCTCAAATACCAACAAAAATGCAATACTGTTGAATGAAAAAAAATAGTTGAAAACCTTGATACATTTCAAAAAACAAATGTCAACATAATTAAAAAAATATTTTAAGATTACAGAAAGAAGATGAAATTTATACCAAAACAAATAAAATAATTATATAAAATAAAAAAAAAATTTTTTGTGTGTGCAAAAAAGATACATTTTATTTACCGTATTTTCAAGTGCAAAAATTACGCTCTCCGATGTGTGTTGAATAACCTCTCTCCAGTTTGTTGAATACACAAGACATACGTGTAAGAGAGCTGTCAACTTTTTATAGACAGGCCGAGATTTGGAAATCTACGTATATACCTATGTTCACAGTACTCGTATGTGTTAATGATTTTTACTTTTTATGGCTTCTATTTTATAGTTGCCTAAGCTTGGGAGTCTCGGCCACTTTTGAGAAAAGTTTGTCATATTCAAGATATATAGAATAACTTTAGAGCGCATCATCAGATATTAAAAATTTTGGTGGCATTCGAAAAGTTTCAGTCTCCTCTTTATAAATATTGATTAAAAAGTATATAGCTTGTAGCTGCACGTGCCACTAAAATGCCAAAGCATCCTTAATGTTTAAATATCCTTAAAAAGGTACTTTAATTTTCTTTATTTCTTTACAGAATGTAGTTAACTGACAGGCCTTTATTGTGCAGGGTTTTCAAGTTGGGATAAAAACAGATTAAACAGTTACAGTTGTTTTTTTTTCAATATATGTAGTTTTTAAGAGGATGTTAAAACCTCCCGAATGACACCAAAATTATTAATAGCTGATGACGCGCTCTAAAGTTATTCAATCCTGAACATGACTAACTTTTCTCAAAAGTGGCCGAGATGCCCAAGCTCAGACGGCTATAAAATGTAAACCATAAAGCTGCGTTCTCACTATGTGTATTTGCCATATGGGACGTCAATTTTTTATACACATGTGATTTCATGTTTATGTCAAAATCTGCGGTTTACATAAGGTCTATAATTTTTGTGCTCACCTGTTTGTATGTTACATAGCGTCTTCACGAGTTATTGATTTGTCTTGACAAAAGTCAAAGTCGATATGAAAAAATAGCACTAGCATTTTTCTGATGTTTTTATGTATTGTTACGAAATGAAAATGCAGATTCAAATGTAACGACACAAACTGACAACCCGATCATTATCTGCTTTATACCCCTAAATCACTGTAATAAAATCAAAACCTGGCAACCAAGTACCACAATTAAACTTGGCATCACTCGACAACTGCCAATAGAATTCAAAATAACGGAAAATGGAAGTTTCCGGAATCTTCAGGAAACGGTAGCCAGAACTTTCAAGACTATTCGAGACTGCTTAATCGCAATTACAAACAGTGACATTAAACTTAAACTGCAAGAGATGTAGACTTGATGACAGCATAATTTGCTTAAGTTGCGAACATTAGAGTATGTGTGTGTGCGAAGATAAACAAACAGAAGAAAAATCTCATGCATCTACACACGCACATACACTACACTATAGCAAGACCAAATGATCATGCCGTATACTTAAAGATAAAAAGAGACAACTACATTCCAGAAAGTTAGCGAAGTTACCAGAAGGTTTTATAATTTACTATATAAGGGGAGGCTGCCAGACGACATGAGGAAGTGTGTTTCTAAACTTAGACGAGTAAACATCGCCAAGAATAGTTAGTGTGTACATCGCGTTTAGTTGTACGTGTTTTTAAAGTAATAAATAAAGTGTTACTGAGAATTTATTTGTAAAATAAATATCCGTGTTTTATTTTATTGCAATTCAACGAATCCTGTGAAAATAATAAAACCGTTTTTATGTAAAGGACTAAAAACGTAACAATTGGTGTCAGAAGTGGGATTGCAAAATAAAATAAAAAGGACATTATTAATTAATAAAAAAAAAAAGGACATTATTAATTAATAAAAAGGACATTAATAATAATAAAAAGGACATTAATAAAAAAAAAAAAAAAGAACAATATTAATTAAAATAAAAATTACAAAAGGACATTAAAAAAAAAATAGAAGCCATGAAGTTTGAAGAGCTAAAAGTTGAGCAGCTAAAAAAAGAGCTGAGTAAGCTGGAACTGCCAACAACAGGCAATAAAGTGGAACTTCAGAAGAGGCTGATAGATGAGTTCAAGCAGCGTGGCATCGACATCGGGACATACGAATTTGAGGATAAAGAGGAAATAGAGGTGTGTACTCGTGCCACGACAAGCAACATGGATTTAAGTACAATGTTCGCCGCTATGATGGAAAAATTTCAAGAAGTGAAAACTGATGTGCAAGAAGTTAAAGAAACATCTAGAGTGAACAATGAGAGAATGCTGGCTGGAGTCAAGGATGAATTTCAAGAAACATCGAGAGCTAACGAGCGACTGCTAGCTGAAGTTAAGGCTGAAGTTCAGGAAACATCTAAGGCCACAAATGAGAAGCTAGTGGAAATTTCGGAGGCCATAAATAGAAGAGTGGATGGCATTGAGGTACAAGTCAGCAAATTTGACGAGAAACTCTCAGAACTAGAGAATAAACTCCATAGCCTAGAAATTAGCGGCGTCGAAGTGCATGTAAAAGATGTGGACGAGAAATTGCATGACTTGGAAGCAAAAATTGTTAATCTTCAGTGTCAAGGAGGGCCAGTGAGAGTTATTCCAGAGGCTTCTAGCAGAGTAAAGACGCCTTGTTTCGATGGCAGCGCACCTTTGAACATCTTCAAGTTCCAGTTCGAAACAGTTGCCAGCAAAAACGGTTGGAACAGTGAAGAAAAGGCCATAGAGCTGATTTTGGCCTTAAAAGGAGCCGCAGCAGAAGTACTTGAAACCGTACCAGGGAGCTGCAGAAATAATTTTGATGACATAATGGCGGCACTGCAGCGGAAATATGGTGGCGAACATAAGCGAGATATATACCGCATGGAATTGCGATGTAGAGGACAAAAGCCCAATGAGTCTCTACAAGATTTCGCAATGGAAATTGAGCGGTTAGTGCAGCTTACGTATCCAGGTGAAAACCACCCATTCCTGGATCATGTCAAAACAGAGGCGTTTGTTAATGGCATCCGTGATCCTGACATCAAGCTTGCAGTGTGTGCTACACAAAAGGCTACATTCGCAGAAATGGTTTCATTTGCACTAGCTCAGGAGACTGCTAGGGTGATTTGGAAGCCACAGGTGTGCAAGGTGCGGAACGTGGAGGTCATTGCCGAAAATGAGAGTGATCTAGTCTCTAGCATCAAGGAGGCAGTGAGACAAGCATTGGCGGAGAAGGACGGCAAAGTAAAAGCTAAGTGTTATAACTGCGGCAAAATTGGCCACTTCCAGCGCAACTGCAAGGCGCCAAGAAAAAGAGCCAGATCTGTTTCGCCACCAAGGAATAGTAAACGGGTGAACCAACAAACAACACAAGAGTCCCCGTTAAACTAAAACGAGCTAGCACTAAGGGGCAAGAGCTAGCTCCCACAAACGACGGCCCCACAATCTCCATATCAGTAATGCAGCAGAAAAATAGCAACCTTACTGCATGTGGATACATCAACGGCGAAAGGCACATCTTCACCATAGACACAGGAGCGTCGCAGTCAATAATCAGGCCCGATATAGTGAAGGGGAAGTGTGAACCTTTAAGGAATATAAGACTACGTACAGCTACTGGGGAGCCTGCCACTGTCTACGGTAAGACTGAAGCGAAGGTGACTATAGCCAATATAAGCGTGAAACATGTGTTTATCGTTGCCGATATTGTTGACGAGGTTATTATTGGAGCCGATTTTATGATAAACCATGGCATCAACCTGCATATGGGGCAACAAGTGATGATTTGGCGTAATGTTGAAATACCGCTTGATGTTGGATATGACAATCAAACGCACGTAAGGAAACTAGTTGCTATTGAAAACCAGACGATACCACCGCAGTCTGAATCAGTAATATGGGCACGCATGGAGGGAGATTGTGAGGACAATCGGTTGTGGGTAGTAGAACCAACAGAAATTAAGAGCGAGCTATTAACAGCAAAAGCCCTCGTAAAAACTTGCAAAGGAGGAAAGATCCCTATAAGAGTACTTAATTTATCAGGCAACAAAAAAGTCGTCAGCGGAAATTCTGCTATAGGCCAATGTACTCCACCAGAGGCAATAATAAACTGCGAGCGAAAGCCTGGACCAGCCAATATGTCCGCAAAAGAGCGTGAACAATTTGAAGAACACGTGGGGAAATGGGTAGCAGAATTAGCAGCTCCTGATAGAAATAAAGCTAAACAGCTGCTAAAAAGGCACACCAGCGTCTTCGCCTTGAAAGATCAAAGCCAAGGGAGAACGGCAATAGTGAAACATGAAATAAATACAGGCGAAGCGAGGCCGATCAAACAGCCACCCAGAAGTGTACCCCTAGCAAAACGGAATGAGGTAAAAGAACTTGTTCATGAAATGGAGCGGAGTGGTGTAATCGAGCCATCTTCAAGTCCTTGGAGTTCGCCCGTTGTCTTAGTCAAAAAGAAGGATGGCAGTACGAGATTCTGCGTTGACTACAGAAAGCTCAATGACGTTACTAAGAAGGACAGTTATCCACTACCAAGAATTGACGACACCTTAGACACGCTGGCTGGAACGAAATGGTTCTCCACGTTAGACCTACAAAGCGGATATTGGCAGGTGGAGATTGCAGAGAAAGATAAGGAGAAAACTGCTTTTAGCGCGAGCGATGGATTATGGCAGTTTAAAGTTATGCCATTCGGGCTCTGCAATGCTCCAGCTACTTTTGAACGCCTAATGGAACGAGTGCTGAAAGGACTTCACTGGAAGACTTGCTTGGTGTACCTTGATGACATCGTCGTGATGGGAAAGACTTTTGATGAGCACCTCAAAAATTTGGCAGAGGTTCTTCAACGCATATCATCAGCTGGTTTAAAACTTAGCGTCAAGAAATGTGCATTGTTCCAGAGAGAAGTAAAGTATTTGGGCCATCGAGTTACAGCAGACGGAATCTCAACGGATGAAGATAAAATACGAGCAGTAAAGGACTGGCCTCGTCCGAAAAATCTTCATGAACTGCGCAGCTTTCTGGGCCTTTGTACCTACTACAGACGCTTTGTACCAAATTTTGCCAACGTCGCTGCAAGCTTGCATGAGCTAACCAAGAAGTCGAGGCCGTATCACTGGGGCGAACAGCAGGAGAATGCGTTCCAGACACTAAAGGATTTACTGAGTACGTCACCAGTACTAGCCTACCCCATAGCTGGAGAGAAATTTTTGCTTGATACCGATGCGAGCGGCTATGGCATAGGAGGTGTGTTGTCGCAAGTTGTCAATGGCACAGAAAAAGTGATAGGCTATTATAGCCGTATACTCTCAAAGCCTGAGAGAAACTACTGTGTGACACGACGTGAGCTTTTGGCAGTGTTGGAGTGCATAAAACACTACCATAAGTACCTGTATGGCCAACACTTTACGCTGAGGACCGACCATTCTGCATTGAGATGGCTGTTGCAGTTTAAAAATCCTGAAGGGCAGCTAGCACGCTGGATTGAACGTCTTCAAAGCTACGACTTCAGCATCGAGCATAGAAGGGGCGTAAAGCATAACAATGCAGATGCTTTATCACGACGGCCCTGCAGCTTGGAGTGCAGACATTGTGTTAAGGCCGAAAAGAAGGAATGCGTTATTGATGTTCGGCTAACGCACATCGATTCCGATGAGGACTGGTCAGCGGCACAGAGAAACGACACCATATTGGCGACAATTATAGCAGCCAAAGAGGAAAATAGAAGACCTGCTCGCAATGTAATATCAGCTGAAAGCCCACTTGTGAAATCTTATTGGGCTCAGTGGAATAGCCTGAAGCTGATAAACGGGTGCTTGTACCGCGTATGGGAAAGTGCAGATGGTAAAATGGCTTCCAACCTAATAGTTGTGCCATCCTCCAAGGTGAATAAGGTTTTGCACGAGTTCCACAATGGTCCTAGTGGCGGTCATCTGGGAGTGACAAAAACGCTGGAGAAGCTAAAACAGCGTTTTTATTGGGTTGGGTGTCAACAAGCCGTAGCCGACTGGATAGCAAACTGCCCACAGTGCATCGCAGCAAAAGGACCAGCAAGAAAAAGTCGAGGACAGCTGCAACAGTACAACTCAGGTGCACCATTTGAGCGGATAGCAATGGATATAGCAGGTCCTTTTCCCGTCAGCGACGCCGGGAATCGCTATGTTCTTGTGGTGATGGACTATTTTAGTAAATGGCCAGAAGTATATGCCATACCCAATCAAGAAGCAAGGACAGTTGTGAATGTATTTGTCAACAACTGGGTATGTCGCTATGGTGTTCCAATAGAATTACATTCTGACCAAGGTAGAAACTTCGAGTCTGCTATATTCCGGGAAATGTGCGAATTATATGGGATAAAGAAAACAAGAACGACGCCGCTGCACCCACAGTCCGATGGCATGGTAGAAAGATTTAATCGCACTCTAGAGGAGTACCTGCGAAAAGTGGTAAGCGCGCATCAAAGGGACTGGGACGAGCACATTCCCAAATTTTTGTTGGCATATAGGTCAGCTGTACATGACTCGACATCACGAACACCTGCTAAAATTGTCTTCGGAACGGAATTAAAATTGCCTGGTGATTTGGAATTTGGCGTTAAGCCTACACCAACAAGTGAAGAAGGCACCAGCTCTTCCCAAGAGCAAGAAAATTTAAATGAGCTACATGAATTTGTACGCAACCGAATTAGAATGGCCAGTGACAAGATGAAGGCTAGATATGACCGAGCTGCAAATTCTGAGGGATTCAATGAGGGTCAATTGGTTCTACTTTACAACCCACAACGAAAGAAGGGATTGTCTCCAAAATTGCAGACTCATTGGGATGGACCGTATAAGGTTATTAAAAGGTTGAACGATGTCGTCTATAGGATACAGAAGTACAACAGCCCAAGGTCCAAAATGAAAATCGTACACCTGGAACGACTGGCGCACTATGGAAAAGGTGATTGTGTGCCTATTCGGGACGAACAGGCTTAAGTGGGCGGCAGTGTTACGAAATGAAAATGCAGATTCAAATGTAACGACACAAACTGACAACCCGATCATTATCTGCTTTATACCCCTAAATCACTGTAATAAAATCAAAACCTGGCAACCAAGTACCACAATTAAACTTGGCATCACTCGACAACTGCCAATAGAATTCAAAATAACGGAAAATGGAAGTTTCCGGAATCTTCAGGAAACGGTAGCCAGAACTTTCAAGACTATTCGAGACTGCTTAATCGCAATTACAAACAGTGACATTAAACTTAAACTGCAAGAGATGTAGACTTGATGACAGCATAATTTGCTTAAGTTGCGAACATTAGAGTATGTGTGTGTGCGAAGATAAACAAACAGAAGAAAAATCTCATGCATCTACACACGCACATACACTACACTATAGCAAGACCAAATGATCATGCCGTATACTTAAAGATAAAAAGAGACAACTACATTCCAGAAAGTTAGCGAAGTTACCAGAAGGTTTTATAATTTACTATATAAGGGGAGGCTGCCAGACGACATGAGGAAGTGTGTTTCTAAACTTAGACGAGTAAACATCGCCAAGAATAGTTAGTGTGTACATCGCGTTTAGTTGTACGTGTTTTTAAAGTAATTAATAAAGTGTTACTGAGAATTTATTTGTAAAATAAATATCCGTGTTTTATTTTATTGCAATTCAACGAATCCTGTGAAAATAATAAAACCGTTTTTATGTAAAGGACTAAAAACGTAACAGTATGAAGTTTGACAAATGTTAGAACAAAATTATGTCTCGTGAAGACGGGGTGTTACGTATATTTGACATAACCTATAAAGCCTAGTATGCAGTTCTGCCCGAATTTCGGGTTCAAAATTTTACATTTATTTCTACACGGAAAAATAGTTGTGTACAGAAAGTTGTTTTCATTCACGCAAATTCACTTAAATTTATTAATTAGTTATACTCATACTCGTATGTGCATGGATAAGTTACGAGTATTAATAAGGTAACATTTGGGCTTTCTCTGCTCTATGTAACAATTTGTTTTGTTAAATAAAACGACGAAACTAAAATTTAGTGCTTTTTCCAAAAATTTGTTTGTTCCCTCAGAGCTCCGCCATTTATAGGTCAAGTTGTTCCAGTATTTAAAATTGTTTATATTGAACGTGTTATCTGTCCCACTGTCTCTTTGTTTTTGGATTCAGGCATAGCTAGGTACATATGTGCGTATGTATGCGTTATACTTTGTTGGTGCTGAATACTTTTTCTTCTTCAGAAAGAAAAATCATCAAAATGGATTCATTTTATTCCAAAACCATTATATGCCTCAGAAATTCATTAAATACAAGAGTTCGGTTCAATTATTTCCTTTTTAAAATGGCTGCCTCTTTTTCCAAGAATTCCGTTTTTGGTGTCGCTTTTTCTTCAAAATTCCCTTTCTATGCCACTTTTTGAACATTTTTAACGGTCACCCTGGTCCTCATTTCATCTGAATCGGCTGAGATGTTTGTTTGGGTATTAGAGATGAGCGATATTTCAGTACCTGTGATTTAATCACTGTTACTGAAAAATCACGATTCACAGTTGTGACAAAATTTGTCAAGTAACTGCTACTTGCAAAGTTGTTCTTTTCTATATGTTACGTACAGAAAATTATGATATTTCACTGTTTGTGTGGGTAATAATGGTTTTTATTTACGTACAATAACAACAAACGCATTGCTAATTCTTGTATTCTCTTATTCCTTATTAGTATTTCTTTTTAAAATTCAAAGTATATATTAAGGCGTATTTAAATCTGCCTTGGTATATTAAAGAACAACGTTTTTGTTGTAGAGATGCTTGATAATTATATTGCTATAAGAGAACTGAAAACAGTGATCACAGTCACATATTTAAGTAACAGTGATTTTTAAATCACGTCACTGTTCACAATGTTCTTTAAAAATCACGGGATCGCTCATCTCTATTGGGTATAACTAAATAAACACTTGAAAATAAATAAACACAGACTTACAGCCCATTTTATAGTTTTGTATTTAACCAAATATTGATTGATTTTTTAAATAAAATGAGCTCTCGTACATAAACACATGTATATATCTACATAATTACATACATATGTTTACAACTATGTACGAGTATATGCATAAATATCTTTTTCTTTAGTAAAATATTAAAGAATAGAGGCGGAAATGTTGTCAGTGCTAAGAAACGTTTATGATTTTAAGTGGCTGCTAGACGGATCAATATTTTAGCTTCAATATATGTGCTTGAAAATTAAAAGCTTTGATATTCTTCAATATTTCCCCTCCGTATATGTGTACATATTTTTTGTAAACAAACGCACACAATCACATATATTGAAGCTGAATATTGACCTGTGTGGCATTCGCTTTTTATTTAAAAAATGAAGGTTAGTAAGTACATATGTAAACTAAACCCTCTTACCATCTAAAAACAAATAATAAGCAAATATGATCTTGAACTTGTATCACAATTATTAAGTGTTAATAAATATGTATGCATTCGGTCATTAAATATGAAAATAACAGATAATCCCTTAATTTTTTTAGTTCATTTTAAACTAAGTTTACAGTTACTTATTAATAGATAACCTTGTCTTACTTTATCAATTTGTTTGTAAACTTTTGAAAATATAAAGTGTCTTAGTTTGTCTATAATGAGCCGTGAAACGCTGATTTTGCAGCGAAATAGGTTTGGGTTAAAGATTTCATTAGTGAGGTCGCCCACGATCAAAAGTAAATTACATACTTCTGCCTGGAGAATTTTTTCCCTGCACTTCTGCATACTTAAGGGAGTGGAAAAGTAAATAGTCACAATATTCTGAAAAAAATGAATTGGGACTAAAAATTACGAGACATACGAGGAAATAAAAATTCCTGTAAAATTTTCAATAAGAAACATTACAGCTCAGTTCACCCGTTATTCGGTAAGTGTTTATTACATTTTATTGCTGTAAAATTTAGTTTTATAATTTTCAACAACAAAATGTCAATTTAACGACTAAATGATGATGGCCAACCGACTGTCTAACTCCATATAAAAAAGAATAACATTGTTACCCGAACTGTCAACGTTCATATAAAAATAATCCTACAACAATTTTGTATGTATGTTCTTGTAACATTGAGGTCACTTGGTTAATTACACCTTGGTCACAGGGTTGTCAGATTTTTTCTGAACTATTTAGCCAAATTGATTTTAAAAATCGCCAAAATATATTTTAGGTAGTTTTTCTCAAAATATATTTTACAATAAATTTCTTTTTACATGATATTATTTAGATCTTTTTATAAACTAATCATATAAAAATATAACAGAAAAGCGCCAAAACTAGAAAAACATTCGCCAAAAATTATTTATATTCAGTAAAAAGAAAAAAACAAAATTCGACAACAAAATTATCTTTAAGCTGAGCGAACATTTTTCCTAAATCTGTCCATCAGTTTCAGAGATATCGTAAAATTTCGAGCATACAAATTAAAAATTTTGTGGGAGAAGTTTCAACATTTTTTATAAAATTTTAAGGCTGAAAATTCTACGATACCTTTGAAACTAATGCGTAGATTTAGAAACAATGTTCGCTCGCCTTAAAGATAATTTTGTTGGCTAATTTGGCATTTCTTTTTTACTCAATAGGACAAACCCTTCTCCAGTTATGCTAATATATGTCATGTAAGTGCCTTCAATGTTGGGATAACGAAAACTATAGCTGATAAAAAATATAGTACAGGTCCGCGTTCAGCGGATATGAAAAAGTCGAAAGTCGATATGAAAAAATAGCACTAGCATTTTTCTGATGTTTTTATGTATGCAGTTTGACAAATGTTGGAGCAAAATTATGTCTCGTGAAGACGGGATGTAAAGGAATTCAATGAAATAGTAAATATTTTGTCTATGAACGGACCTACAAACAAATTTTTAAATAAGGACAAAAATATCTCAACAATTTCATTGAAAAAAACGTGTTTTTTCAGTGAACAAATTAAATCTATGAAACAATTTGTCTAAAAATATTTACAAATTGTAATCAAAACAATTTACTAAATGAAACAAAAAGATTTACTGGACTTTCTGAAAAATATCAAACAATATTTTTGTCTGAATTTATAAAACAATTAGTCTAAAAATACTAACAAATATTAAGCAAAATAGTTTACTTAATCCGACAAAATTATTTCTTGTAATCTATCAAATAAAATTTTCATCTGGGTCATCATCCATTAAGCATTTATGAAATTTCACTTTGTTAAATGTGTTCAAATCTGATTGTTTAAGTAAAGGCTCCAAAAAATTGAATGAGAATTAATGCAGCGACATTAACGGATTGATTCATTCAAAAATCTTCAGTAAACAAACATTGTACAATCGCATTCCTTTTGCTATCATTGTTGTTGTTATTTGTGTTGATGTCGTCATCGCGGTTGTTTTTTTACAACACACTTTTTTTTGTTGTTTTTGGAGTTAGCATCCTAAATAAGAGTCAAACAAACAATTCATTGATTATGTGAAGAACATTTACTGAAAATGAAATTTATTTTTAGAGAAACTTTTGTTTGAAAAATTTTTGGTGCTAATTTTTTCTGTGTATGGTTTTGGTGCTGTGGGGAACTTTTTATTTTAAACCAATACTAATACAAAATGTTCTACTAACACATTCTTAGACTTAGGTTTTTGACAGCAGACTTAGGTTTTTGAAGTTTTAGTTGACTATCTACGTACCTATGGTTTACACTCACAAGCCGTTCGACTTCTGTAGAAAATGCAACCCCGATCTAATGAGTTTATGGAGAGTTTTAAAAAAGCAATAACAAAACATTATATCAGGCTTGCATTTTGTGCAGAAGTCGAATAACTTGTACATAGAAAATTTTCCATGTAAAATCGTCGAAAACCATGTTAATTTAACATTTTTCGGTAGTGATTTTGCTTCATAGGTATTTCATGTTAAATCAACATGATTTACAATAATCTTGAAAGAAAATTTTTCCTTTTGAATTAACTATATTTCATGTTGATTTAATATTCCAGTACAGTTAAATCAAAATGAAGTTGATACTGAAATAATACGAAAAATCGTATTGAATCAAAGTAATTTCGAGTTGAAACAACGTGAATTTGATATTGGAACAATACGAAGAATCATGTTGAATTAAAGTTATATCAATCTGAAACAACATGACTTTAATGTAGCTATTTTATTAATTTGCGTTGTAGCTGACCGTCCCAGCCAATATTTGAACTCGTGCCACCTGCACGATAGTCCACGCGCTAACCACTACAGCCACAACAGCTTCAAACTTTTCTTTACACTAAATAAATACCATCGTATGTAAACTGCATTTCATTTTAATTCAACATGATTTAAATGATTATTTAACATAAAACTTATTTGAAATAAAAGTTATGGTCATGTCGATTGAAAATGAAACTTAACGTTTATAACAAAATTGTTTTAACGGTGATTTAAGGTTAGATTAATAATTTTCCGTTTAAAATTAATATGGAACAATGGTAATTTGAAACCAGCAGCAGTAAATTTTCGCTGGTAATTCGTTTTTTGTCGTCTACATAGACGACACATGTAAGAATAAACAACAACAAGTCACACAACTAAGCAGAACAGTGAATTGTATCAATGAACAAAGCAAATAAACACTAGCACACTCAAACGACAAACTATTTCTTGTAAATTTAATATGATTTCCAATCAAAATTGCTGCATGTGGATTTTACATTCTTTTTTTTTCTGTGTGTATAATAGTCTAAAAACAGCTTCAGTAATAAGCCACTTCCCACTACCTAGCAGGCTTTCAATGCACTAATGCAATACAGACTTCTTTCAAAAAAGTTGAAATAGTGTGTTTTCATAAGGCAAGTTAGAAAGTGAAGTTTGCGACTCGCATACCTCGTCGATATAGTCGATTATTGTACTCTTACTTGTTTCACGTTAACTCTTTTTTGCAAAAGCTAAATGTAGACAGCTGCAAATATATTCAAAAATACTCGTACCAACAGCAACTTATAGCTGCACAGAAAAAACTAAATTTAATTTTTTGTAAAGGAATTCAATGAAATAGTAAATATTTTGTCTAGGAACGGACCTACAAACAAATTTGTAAATATACCCAAAAATATCTCAGCAGCTTCATTGAAAAAAAAATTGTTTTTTTTTTTCAGTGAACAAATTGTTTAAATCTATAAAACAATTTGTCTAAAAATATTTACATATTGTAAACAAAACAATTTACTAAATCATATAATAATAATAATAAAACAACTAGTCTAAAAATACTAAACAAAATATTTTACTGGCTTTTTTGTAATATATCAAACAAAATTTTTGTCTGGATCATCATCATCCATGCTTAATGCATTTATGAAATTTTACTTTGGTAAATGTGTTCAGGTCTGAATGTTTATCTAAAGACTCTAAACAAATGAATGAGAAGTAAAGCAGTGACATGAACGAATTGATTCACTCAAAAACCTTCAGTAAACAAACTTGGTACAATCGCATTCATTTTGCTATCATTGTTGTTTTTGTTGTTATTTGTGTGTATCTCGTCATCGGTGTTAATTTTTTAAGACACAGTTTTTCTTGTTGTTTTTGGTATTTGCGTCCTAAATAAGAGTCAAACAAACAATTCATTGATTATATAAAGAACATTTACTGAAAATTAAATTTATTTCTAGACAAACTTTTGTTTGAAAATTTTTTGGTGATAATTTTTTCTGTGTAGCAATAACAACTTATATCTGTTTTAAACTATTTCACAATCCGTTCGACTTCTGTAGAAAATGCAACGCAGATCTAATGAGTTTATGGAAATTTTTAAAGCTGATTATTTACTATTCCACAAACTGTTCGACTTCTGCACAAATGCAACCCTGATATAATGAGTTGCTATTGCTTTTTTAAAAATTTCCATAAACTCATTTGATCAGGGATGCACTTTCTACAGAAGTCGAAAGGCTTGTGAGATAGTGTAAAACAGCTTTAAAAAAGCAATAAGAGCACATTACATCAGGGTTGCATTTTCTACAGAAGTCGAACAGGTTGTGGAATAGTCTAAAAACAGCATTAACAAATACCAATCAAACAATTATTATCACCTCACATTTAACTTAAAAACCCCCAGCAACATTTTATCAAATTTTAATTAAAAAGCGAATCTTTTTTTGTAGAAGCACTTTCTCCTAATTAACGTTAGCATTGTTTGTGAAACTTTTTGCTCCTTTTTTTGTAAATCATATTAATGTGTTTTATTTTAATTTATTAAATTATTAAATAGATAATTATATCTAAAGCTCGTATTATACGCCCAGTTAGTCAACAATTAGCCATTACCTAATGAAAACAATGTATATGTACTCGTATATTTCTTATCAGATAATTCATCATCACTTTTATATTTGTAATATATAATATGGAATGTAAAAATGAAAATAATGTTAACACCTATTTTATTCAGTGTTTTGTTTTAAACTCTTTAAAAACATTATCACTTAATTAAATCACAATTTTAATATCTGTGTTTTCACACAAGCATGTCATTCTAAAATTGTGATGATTTGAATATAAATTTTTATTTAGAAAAAAAGTATTTCAATTTGTTTTAATGTTTTCTGTGTTATTTTAATTTAACTCAATTATTTATTAACTTTTTCATTAAAATATTTTATTTTTAGAAAATAAGCTAAAAATGTTTTGAAAGCATGAACATTGTTGATGAAGAAAATAATTCAAGGTGTGAAATATTGAATGGCAAATTTTTTGAAATTTTCGATGCGATAAAAAGATGAAAATTTGTACATCGAAAATTATTAAAGCCGTCTTTACACTGACCGAGTTTTCGTCTGATCTCAATAGCTAACTTTAAGAATATGACATTATAATTTTATATTGTATATTATATGAAAATACAATAGGTTCTTTTTTCAGCTGAGTTCAGACGATAAATTAAAAACTGTATAGACACGATATTTCACTTTTACATATTGAAACCAGACGAAAACCCAGATAGTGTAGTGACATCTTAAACTATATATAAAAATAAATTTCATATAAATGTACATACATACTAGGAGTTCTAATTTCCCGGACTTTTCCCATTCTCTGGAAACGGGAAATAAAATTTCTTATTCCGACATTCCCGGGATACATTAGGGTGGCCATTATTTCCAAAGTTTGCTTTTTTGGTGCTACTCCTAAATTTTCAGTTTTTGACATAAAAATAAATATCTAATAAAAAAACTCAAAATTTTCAAACTCTGAAACAAATAACAATACCGCAATGCTTAATACATATTTTTAAAGAATTGAACGCTCTACAAAAAGTTCATGTATGACTTTTTGATAATTTCACTTCTTCCATGATACAATAATACAAGGTAAAACTGTTACCGCAGCTGTAGTTGAGAGTTTATATTTCCTAATGTCAAATTCGCTTTATCAAAGAAACAAGCTTATGAAAAATTTCAGGCGGCGGCAAAACAAAAAAAAAAATTACTACAAGCCGCCTGTTACGAATAAATTTGTATATGAACATTTGTAAATGAAACATAAAATTCTCTGCTGTATAGAAAAATTGTATATCACATTAAATAAATTAAAACAAACAATGCATTTTTAACCTCCGAATAACATTTAAGAATCGTATCAAGCCGATGTATTTGGTGGCGGCTTGAATTTTAAAAAAACGACGGTGGCGGCCGACTTCAAACGATCGACTTGTTTCTTCGTCTTTAGCATTTAGAAAACAATTTACACTAACAAAATGCCTATTGTTTTTGTATTGTTGTAATCGTTGTAGGGACAGTTCTACCTGCTTTTATTGTATCATAACTCCTTCGAACTTTATTTAGGATTAAAGTTTTGTAAAAATGTTTGTTTCAAAAAACTCATAAGAAATAAAGAAAAATATAAAAAAATCGCTAGATATGTTCCAAACAAAACAAGCCCTATTTCATTAAAATCGATCTACAACTTTTGGTTTTATTCGGAATTTAGTGATAAAAATCACGATTTTCATACAACAGAAACATTTTAGTTTGTGTGTTTGTATGTGTGCTGCATGGAAATCACAATTTTGATTAATTTAGTTCCCTTACTTAATTGTGAATAAATTCTAAAGTTGTGGATTGATTTTAATGAAATGTGGCTTATTTGTTTCAACCATATCTGGCAATATGCTAATAGAAAAATAACGATTTTTTTTTATTTATATGAATTTTTTTAAAAACAAAAATTTTTATAAACTATAATATCCACTATGGTCAAAACTGTAATCCTAAATAACTTTCGAAGGAGTGAAATCATCAAAACATCATACAAAGTGCAAAGTTTTTTTACAGGCCCATAAAGCCAAAAATTATTATGAAAATTGGAGATTTTCGAACATTGCCAAATGTAGGCTACAACCTCAAAATGAAAAAAAAACGCTAAGCACATTCTTAAATCATGGTCTTTCTTCATGCACCCCTAGCGCTGCTATAGAGTTCAAAGGACATTATTCTGAACGAGTTTTGCTGGGTGGTATCATTAATAAAGTCTGAATTAGTGATACTATCCTGAAAAAGCAGTTTTTGTAATCACAGTAGTTTGGTTTTTATTAAGTTTTTTATCTCTCCTGAAAATGTTTAAAAACTGATGATAGGCCCTTTTGTATTTTATATGACGATATGTATATCCATACATATATACGTACATATGTCGATGTTCATGTGGATGTGGGTAATAAAGACCCTGTTGATAATATTGGCCTACGTGGCCCATTTTAGCTGAAATGGACTATTTACAACATGGGCCTATTTAATACAGTTTAACGATTGCATATGGTATTCCATTGAAGTGGCATAGAGTAGTTTTAAGACTACTCTGATGTAATGCAGTCATGGACCATTTCATTTGCAAACAAGAGTTTGTAGTTAAGCGACAAGTATTAGCGTTTTAACTATTGCAAATACTAGCACGAACACTTAATTGATCCATCAAGTAGTGACATAGAGTAGTTTTGAGACTAATCCGATGTAATGCAAAACTGTGTTATATGGTTCAGCTCCTAGGACATCGTAATGTTAAATCTACCATGTTTTTTTCATACATTTGGTTTATCTTTGAAATAGCCCTAGTCCTCTACGGAGTATACTTTACATGCGTGTATGGACTAGTCGCGTTATCTGTAGGGGAATATAGCAATACCCAGCGGTAAAAAGAAGCACTATTCGGGCCTTATAGAAGGCATCTTTAGACCTTCTTCCGGATGAAAAAGTAATCCATTCTCATATCCATATTCATATCTTTTTTACACCAGTTGTCATTGAGGGGAAGGTCTTTCTCTTGCTTCTTTTGGAATGCTTCTTAAAATGCTTTCAATAGCATGCCTGATAAAAGACTTTCTAATTAAGGCCATTTTGAAGGTTTTCTGAGGAAGGTCTGTTAAAATGCAAATGGAAGTATATTTTTTTAATTTCGCTATATTTTTTATTAATGTGAATTTTTATTTCGAACTGTTTCCTTTTATCCAGAGTAATTTTTTATACATATGAGAGTAAAGTTCGCCTATTTATTAAGAAGGAATTGGACATGATATAGTTTCGATGGAATAGGGATATATGTGTAATGTATCGTTTAGGTAAATTTCAGTCTTATACTCTTATATGCAAAACTTACATGCGAAAAAAGAATACGAGAATGTTTGTTATTTCCAAAGTACATACATAGATTTTTGATAAACAAAAGAAAAAATCTAAAACTAGAATACTTCTTCCTCTCTCCCTTCTAATAGAGTCCTTTTTTGCAGGGAGAGTCAAGGCATTCTAGAAGGAGTAAGCAGGCTGGAAGTAAGAAGACTGGAAGTGAGAAGGCCTTTTTCGTTTTACCGCTGAGTATCTCTTGCATATGAATACTAACAAATTGTATAACTTTTAGAACTTTGAACTTTGCTGACTGCTTACCTGAATTGGAAACCAGTTAACATTTATTTTTTATTTAAGTTTTGTTGGCGTTGAATTCTTAAAAAACTCATTTAATAAAGTGCAGAGTTAGTGGACATATACTAACTCGAACGTTGTCTCTTACAAACGATTTTATGTGTGTTCTTGTTGGTTGGGTTCCACCTAAAAACTTGAGAATATAAAAAACACATACAATCTTTGCTTGAAAAAATAAAAAAAACCCGTTTTTTATATTTTAAAATACGAAATAAAAAACAATTCTAAAAAGTCGTAATAACGATGTCGTGTTTTTAATATTTTTTAGCACTTTAAACTTGTTCTCTTCCGAGATGTGATCTTGATGGCGAGACGCGCAAAAAAACTCAAACTGCAAATAGCTTATCGTTAATGAATTTCATAGTGAAAGAGAAATTTTTGCAAATAAAGTGATGATAGAATCCATCTAAAATGGTTTATACATACAGCAATACCGATGACATACTTTTGAATAATTTTCAAATAAAGAAAAAACGTTATAAAGTACTGCTCAACTATGATCATATTGTTTGGGAGCGTTTAGATGCAAAACGAATTCAAGCAAAAAACGATGGAAATAATGAAAAGAAACCAGCATCATCAGTTTCAATAACAACGAACTCAGCAGCAACATCAGCAGCCATTCAAAAAGGTTTGTATAGCGAGTTAGTCACACTACAATACACATTTGAATACAAATAGGGTGAGAAAAAAAGACATTTCGCATTTTTGGAACATTTAAAATTTGTATTGTATTTCTTATTGTGCTGAACACGAAAAAATAAAAAAGTTTAATGAATCTAAATTGATTATTAGGCTAAGGCTCGTAACGTTATATTCAGAAAGAATTGGGCATGATTAATATTCCAAGGAACAAGGGAAAAATTAACATCAACTTAATTTTTCAACGTACACAGCAGAACAGAGAAATCAAACCAAAAAAGTTTGTATTGAGTAGAACAAAAATCAGAAAAATGGGAATGAAGAAAACTATCCGATGGCAACGCTGGGAAAGTGCACTTTAATATCAGCTTGAGAGTGATTTAATTCTCGTATTCAATTTTCACGAAAAAAAGTTGTATATGGGTATTTCAAAAATCAAACTAAGGTCCAAATATTTTTTTCTTCATTTAGGTTTTTAAGAAGCAATTTTAGAGCTCTTTATTTAGTGGAAAGCATGGGTGCTGTAAAAGTCAGGGTCCTGACATATTGGTCAACAAAAGCTGTTGCGTGACGTGACAAAAAGTAGAAGTGGTTTTTTTCGACATTTACTAAAGTGTAAAAACCAGCGAAATAAGTAAAAAACTTTTATGTAACTTATTTGGATATTATTAAGGGATAGTTAAGCTTTATTTTCATAACTTTTTTTTTATGATTTTATGTTTAGTTTTATTGATACAAGCCATAATATGAAGCGTGACGTGACATTGCGTTACGTGACATTTTTGCCCTTATGATAAACTCGAATAATTTTTGATGTAGTTTGGTTTTAAAGTTTTAATTCAACGAAAATAAATGAAAATTCAACTTCAGGTCAATGTTTGAAAAGGTACATATGACAAAAAATTATGCTTTTAAGATGCGCATGTGACATTAGAATATCAAGGAAAACAAATTGAAAAATAACAGTTAGATTTCTTTCGCTTTGCTCTTTTCGCATTTTTTTTAGTTTATTGTTCTTGTAAACAAACTATTTTGTAATTAGTGCAATCGTAAAAAATGCGTTTTAAAAAAGTAACCATTAAAGAGAAAATTCGATTAAAAGTACTCGAAAGCAAGTAATATATTATTTAGAATTTTACTAACATTTTCCTCATTATGGGTGTTAAGTTAAGGTATAAATTCTTTAAAATAACAAAATTTGAATGTTTTTCTCTCATAATATTGGATAAAAATAATTGCTTAATAACTTATAATTTTTTGGCCGCGGTAGACCTTTCTGTGGAAATACCCATATATAAGAATTAAAATCACATTCAACAGAGCCACCTCACAAGTGGTGATAAGCAAATACACGTGAGCACTGACGATGGAAGTGTAGCGGCTTCCGAAAGAGGCGCTACTCTGTTCTGCTGTGTACGTTGAAAAATTAAGTTGATGTTAATTTTTCCCCTGTTCCTTGGAATATTAATCATGCCCAATTCTTTCTGAATATAACGTTACGAACCTTAGCCTAATAATCAATTTAGATTCACAAAGCAAATACGTTCGAAATAATCATATTAATAAAAAAGTTTAATTTCGGCCATTGTCCAGATAACGGTATATTAGTGTGTTTTCGATGTATACTTCTCTTTAAAGTGCCATCCAGAGTGAGAGGATGGTTCGATTAAGATAAATGTATATTTTGTTTGAAAGCCTATTAGATTATGCGTCGAATATTGGCTAATTTGCTCTAATCAGACAAAAAAATAAATATGAGTCATTTCGTGCACGTAGGAGAACAGACTGATTTATTGTCAACCTAAGTTTGACATCAGATAGATCTGGCATCAAATTACTGCAGTCGATATCGAACGAACCTTCCATTTAATTTCCATTGGAATCTCGTTTGTTCCGGGTGCCGTAATTTGGCCCCTGTACTACCTTTATCCTTCTCAATAAATATTCCCTAACACAAATGAAAAAGACGTAGTTGGTTATTTTCATGGAAACGCCATCTAAACAATTTGCCCGTAAGCTCCTGTTTCAGTATCACCATTTTTCTGTTTGAAGCCGTCAAGAAACCAAAGCTCCTCGGCATCTTCGTACCACCAAGCCTGATTCAATCCTGTTAGGAAGAAGGACCTTGTAGTTGAAATAATTGTAGTGGAAATAACTACCAACGAAGTGGACTCCTAAGATGTTCTTCCTTAACAGTAGTGTAAAGGATGGTATTGGTAGAACAGCACTCCTTCTAATTAAATGGTGACCGGTTTCATCACAAAACCAAGCCAGAATAGGTTAACATTTATCTTTTTATAGTTTGAATATGCATGTTTTTCCAAATATTCTTCGGCAGAAATAAAATATTTTTGTGTCTTTATTAGTATGTAGTAAAGGAAAGTTTTAGATTACAAGTGAGTAACTTTTCAAGAATAACTCCAAATATTATACTTCATTACAGAACTCGATAATCCAATATCTCAGAAATGGCTCCGTAAGTTTAAGAGTTCGTTTTTTTTTTTGGCAAACGGAACAATGTTAGTTTTTTGCCGGATTTGGTGCCAATCCGACATTTTACAGTTAGATATACATCTTGCTATATTCCACCCGATAGGGTTTCGTTTTCTCATCTAACCACGGACACATTAAGGTTCTCAAGTAGTTGACCGATGACCAACCCTCACTAATCCATATTTGTCAGATGATATTTGAAGTTTTCGTATCCTCCTACTAATGTAGCTACTCAGCATAGCGTAACTTACATCTAAGTAACTTTTTAATTGTCCTGCTTATTTGCTATTTTAGCAACTCCGAGCTTGTCAGCAAATATTAGTACTATCGCCACCTTATTGGTTTAACACTCAGGCTTTTAAAACATTATCCACTATTATAGAAAATTGTTATTAGCTGTTTCTTCATTCGACTAACGTTTTTGCGTATTCTTTATAGATTCCGAATCTTTGTTGTAGGAACTACTTGAAAGAAGAATTTACTCCTTTCGCCGTTGGGCTTTAAAGTTCCTTTCCAGCCCCTTACTTTTCAGCTAGTGCTCTTGATCGTGAATCCCTCTTTAAGCCAACTTAACATCTTGCTTTTCCTCATCTTTTAATCCGCATTGATGGCTATATTCTTAGCTGGAGCTAACTCTGAAATTGGCCTTTGTGTCTATCTTTCTGTGATTCCTTCAGCTAAAAATCTAACTTGATTAACCGCCTACAGAAGCATCCACCACGCTGCAAAGTATCAAACAGAAGGCTCTACTTCTTACGCAAATGTAAGGGCTCAGCGTCCCGATCCGTCGCCGTCAAACTCCTTTATTGGTTCTTCCAACTACCGAACCGAGCTTTCGTACGGTCCTAATACACGTTTCTCTTTCATCTTTCGGGTCGTGGTCGGAAAGCCTATTTTTACATGAAGGTAGCAAAAGACTAGCCTCTACATATTAGGAAAGAAGCCTTGGCTTATGTTGTGTCACGTTGGGTTGGGCTGATTTTAGATACTGTTGGAGCCACCACGAGCAATTAAGTACCACACTTCCGACAGGTTATCGCTCTTCTCTTTAACTATTTGGCAATAGCTTATAATTACTAAATGGCATGCATTTCAGGAAAGTGTAAGAAATCGTCAATTTCCATATTAGAATCCCTAGCTTTAAAGGTCCTTCATTCATCATTCGTTCGAAACATTTACAATCTTTCTTAAGCAATTAAGACACAGAGAAAATAGATTCGTTGAGACAACCGAATTTGTTGCTAATCGAATTTTGGCGTTACACCAAGAAGTTATTTAACAATAATAAATAATTACTAATGCGAACCGTTTAATCGGTTAGGTGTATCATTTAATAAAATTAGCCACTAGTTAGTTGCAACAACCGATAAAAAGTAAAGTAAATTTAGAAAGACAATTTTTTTAATATAAATATTAACTTTAATACAAGTATTAATACTTTTGACGAAAATGCCTCCCAAGGTAGATTGAACAGGTACCACTAAAAGAACAGCTGTTTTAGTAAATTTGAGAATGTGTGCGTCACACAGACAATAGATTTTGACACATGTCTCGGATTTTTTTATCAACAATGGGAGTGTGTTAGTAAATTTGAGAGAATGTGTGCGACTCACAGATAATGGATTTGACATATTTCTGGGGTATTTCTACCAACAAAATACATGTGTTTTTTGGTGTTGTATTTGTTTTAGTTATGGTGGTACCTGTAATGAATATGCCTTGATGCCTCCCCGATTTAATTTCTGTTTGAAAATTTTCAAAAAACATTAACAACTCATCATGTCAGAGTTTCATTTTCCTCCAAAGTATTAATACTTGTATTATAGTCTGAAACGGCCTTAAGTATGATTAAAGCTAGTTTTAAAAATGTCTAGTCCAAAATCTACGAGCTCGTTTGAGAAAAGCATTGTCAAATAAAAATAACAACTTTTTGCATTCAAAGTATTTACATACTCATGGTTTCATATTTATCTTTATTCCCCGCAGAAAACGAATATGAAAAAGAGCAGCTTTCACAAAAAACTCCTTATGGTTGTCTAAGCAATTTTTTACATTTACACGATGTGATAAGAGTTTCAAAAGGCGCCACTAAATCTGCTAGTATACGCAATGCCCACAAGCCGCTGGAATCCGACGAAGTATTACAGAGTCAACAGGTGACTACACCCACAGAACAATATTTATCAATTTACTATGGTGAACGTATTGTGGTATCATGCACAGACTGCAATCGCTGGCGTGTACGACGTTTAACTCTGCACAATAATGATCCGTATATTGTGGCGAAATGGTATGATCACTTGCAAAAGCTATTGCGTAAAGATTCCAGTAGGCGAGTGCAACGTTTGCTGATCTTTATAAATCCATATGGTGGGCGTAAAATGGGTCTGCAAATTTATGAAAGAAATTGTAAGCAAATTATACAATTAGCTGGTATAGATGCTTCCTGTATTATAACGCAAAGAGCCAATCAAATACGTGACATATTGATAACCAATGATCTGACGCCATACGATGCAGTTTGTTGTGTTGGTGGCGATGGCACTGTGGCTGAAATGATCAATGGTTTGATATTTAGAGCCATGAAAGATCAGGGCTTAGATCTACTTAGACCAGAGTACATTCCAAAACCAGCCTTACCAGTGGGCATAATACCAGCTGGTAGTACAGACACTATAGTTTATAGTTTACATGGCACGTCTGATGCCCAAACAGCAGCAATACACTTAGTTTTAGGTCAACGCAGAGGTTTGGATATTTGTAGCATAAGAAATCGTGATGGCATCTTGCGCTTTTGTACCAGTGTTATGGGTTACGGTTATTTGGGGGATGTGGCAGCTAAAAGTGAGCAATACAGATGGATGGGCACGAAACGCTATGAGTATACGGGTGTAAAAACTTTTCTTTTAAATCGCGGCTATGAAGCCGAAATACATTTACTCTTAAATGAGGATGAAACAGATGCTAGTGCGTCAACTACTACAATTTCTCCACCTTATAATGATATAATATGTTATGCTGGCTGTCAGAAGTGTAGATGTGATGTTTACAAAGCACCTTGTGATGACATTGAGAGGCCAAGCTCATCTAATTTATCGTTATATGACAGGCAAACTAATGATGAGAGTAACTCAGTTAAACCGAATCATCTAGAAAATGATGAAGAACATTCCCGAAATTTTGATCGTAATATCTGTGATAAGAACTACACAAAGCCCATGGAGAAGCAAACACAAATTAAAGATTTAATAGACAGTCAAGAGCCAACTATTAAGCCCTCTTCACCCAGTAGCTCATCATCGTCTATAAATGTGAAACAAGAGCAAGAACATCAGAAACAACTGGTGAAAAATGATTTTATTCCAGTGCGAAGTGATCCGGAAAAATGGCGTATTATACGTGGTGAATTTTTCATGATCACTGGAGCAAATATTACCTGTGCCTGTACACGTAGTCCAAATGGTATTTCTAGATATTGTCATTTAGGCGATGGTCATTTGGATGTAGTTTTAGTACGTAAAACTAACCTTTTCAACAATATACGTTTAGTGGTTAATACAATGGGTCGCAGTGGAGATGTGGTAAGTAACAAATGTCATCAACTATAATTGTAACAACATTTTATGATTAAAAAGGTGGACAGTGCCACGCCATGGAAAGTAAATTCAATTGCTCCTACTTCTACTTGACCGATTCTTATGAAATTTTGAGGTCCTCTGATAAAATAGTTCAATGGTTAGAGACGTGGGCAGTGCCACACCTATACTAAGTAACTAATATTTGTCAACTACTTATACCTCCGGACTTTGGGCGGGCTTAAGGGGTTTCCCCGGAGGGCATGTCGAAATAGTGGCTTCTCAGAGTTTGGGTTTTTGACTAGGCAGAAAATCTTTACTCTGCGAAGTCACTATTCGAAGTCACTATTGGAAATAATGTCCATAGATGTGATTTTCTTGGATATATGAATATAGAATATATTATATAAATTATAAACGAAATAAATTCGGGAGCATATTATTTAGTTTTTAGTGCATATTTAATGCGCATAAAACACATTTTTAGAGCATATTTCCGGTTTCCCTGATTATCAGCTATTTCCGTACCGTTTACTATTATTTTTGTGAATACAGATTTTTTTGAAACTCCTAAAATATTATAAATTTTTTTATATGCAGTAGGAGGACGTGGCTTGATACTTGAAAGACGATGTTTGAAAATCTCGTCTTGTTCAATTTGAATTTGTTCTTTAATAATAATTTTAGTCAGATGAATCTGCTTTGGTAACAGAATATAATTCGGCTGTGTCCTAACTAAAGTTTTACTAAAAAGCCGCCTTAATTCCTTTTGTAAGCAAGCTTTAATTTATATAAATTTAAATTTTTATATAGATTTTATTACGGTGATTATCAATTACATCATTCACTGCGAAAGAAAACTCTTCAACAAAATGATCAATTTCTAAAATTGATAAGTTAACATTCGAAAGAGGAAAATTTAAATTTACTTTTGATGCAACTTCATTTTTGAACGAAATCCAATTAGTATTTCTGACAGATGTAAATATGTATACGTGATTGTCTTAAAACAAATTCAAAGTCCAAGAATTTTGATTGAAAATGTAATGGAAAATGATCCGAAAATGATGGTACATATTTAACTGAAAAATTAGTATTAAATGTATCAACTAAATTTGTACTTCATAAAAAATTATCTAGAAATTAGTTCCCATTAGTAAAATAAGCAGGTATGTGATGGAAATCGATTTTGAAAACGAAGCACTTTTGAAAGTCCCTTTTCAAGCACTTTTCATAAAATTTTTATAATTTTTGTGACACAACTCTTTTGTAATAAAGAAATATTTTTATAATATATGTGGTAAAATTGTTAAAAACAATTTTATCACATATATATAAGAAATATTATTAAAAGACACCTTTCGAAATTGCTTCGTTTTCGGAATCGATTTCCATCACATACCTGAACGTGTAGAGTCAGAAAATCTAACGAAATCTTAACAAAAATCTGCCAACCACTCGAATAGAGCAATACCATTACAATTATTTAATATGTCACGCCAAGAAATATGCTTTGTATTAAGATCACCGCCTAAAATGACACCATCGTTAATGAAATTATAATCGAAATTATAATTGAAATTACATACAAGGAAAATATAAGGAACCAAATAAAATTTTCATAGGCAAACCGTCAATTAACAAAAAAAAACTTTAACAAGAGGATTTGGAAATGAAATAGAATCGAAAGTAATACGACGAAAAGAGTAATTTTCCTTTAAGGAGATAGCAACGCCTATGGAACTCTCATATTTTACAAATGACTAATTTTCCAAAACAATTCTATGAGTTGGACTAAGATCTGTCTCCTGTATAAAGGCAACATCAATCTTATTCCATTTCAAAGTATTAACTAAATCTATTCTTCTACTGGAACTAACTAGGGAACGAACGGTAAAAGTTAATATATCCATATTTCTAATTACCATAAATAGATTCAATCTCATTAACGAGCTTCAAACAAGCAGGTCTCAAATCGTCACATCCGTGATCGTATCGGCAATCGTACTAAAATGAATTACGTGACACGTCAATCGTATAAACTGTATGGGATCAAAGTACGTTCACGTATGTCATAATTCGAAAATGGTGTTTTTACATGACGAGTTGTAGCCCAGATTTTGCTTGAGTCTTAGAGCAACTTTCGTAGTTTCTAATAAAACTTATTTTATCCCCTTTACATAACTCTTTAGCAATTTCCAAAAATTCCTTTATAGTTTTTTTTGAGAAATATTAAAACAATTAGCTAATGTTTTATTAGAAGAAATAAAACCGGAATCAATATTAGCATTTGTACCATTTTGTGATACTAAGAAATTTCTTTCCTTGATAACGTCAGCCAATTCCTTTTTACGTACACTGTATTGCAAAAGGTATGAACAATCTCTACTATTTGCTGGATGTTCTAAATTTTTACAAATAACGCAAAATGGCTTCGAATTGTCATTAATTACCAACTTACATGTATTTCAAATCAATTAAGACATGCTTGAGGCCTGTTACAGTTACTGGAATAGTGCCCCCATTGTTGACAACGCCAATACTAAACCTCTCTAGAATTCGCCTTAGGCGGTTCCCAAGAAACTGGCTGACTTAGAAAATACCTAAGTTAAGTTAAGTTTATTTTATTGAGCCTTTTTGTAATACCTAATAAGTGTGTTCGTTTACCCAAAAATTTGCGAAAATTTGTACAAATTTGTACTGGATCTTACTGAAATGCGTTCGTTTACACACAAATTTGCAAAAGAGAGCATCAATTGAGAGAGTAAAGTGACAGTTGTTTGACTGAGAGTCTGCAAATTTTTACTGAACAAATTTGTGCCAGTAAAATCCAGTAGAAGAAAAAAACATATGATTCAATAAAATAAACAAAGAAAAGTAAGCAATCAAAATGTATACAATTTAAAAAAAAATCGTTTAAAAGAAGAAAAGTTGAATTAAAAGTCCAACAAAAACTGAAAATAATTATTGTACATACATCCTAAGCAAGTTTCTTCTCAACTTATACGTTCCAGAAGAGCATACAACGCCAAGTGTTCTTTTCTTGGCAAACATGGCAAGAATTTTCCTCTAATTGGTTTATTTACTTTAATGCTTTAGAGATGTAAAGCCAATGTATATTTGAGTACTTATTAATGCATGTTACCTTGGGTACCGAATATCAAAAATCAAGTTATTATGTATTTTCGTATGTAATTTAAGCAGAAACAAACTTAAAAGTCATGTACAAAATAAACAAGTGTAAAAGCTTCTCCGAAGTTCTATTCAATAAATATATTTCGCTACGAATTTATAATTATTGTACCAAGTACCAAGAATATATATATATATGCTGGATAGTCGAAACAACACATATTTTACAACCCTATCCATTTTATTGATCAGCTGTTTTGCTAAACCTGCAAATTTTTGCAATTTTCCGTTGGCGTACTTCTTTGAGCAAGAGCCATTCTTGTGAGTAAAATTCTCAAATTACCCAGAATTTACTCAACTACTGGATTTTACTGGAAAAGTAAACAAACGGACCTAATGTGAGTAAAATCATTTGGGTTTTTACCGGGAAGCAATGTAAATAAAAATAAACTGGTTGGTGTCAACATAAAATTTTCTTGAAAACATCATATGGAATTTTGCAACCGCGTCTACACTATTTGGTGGAATCAAATCGAGTTCTTTCTTAATGTCACCAATATCTGTTTTGAAATAAAGGCCACAGAGAATAATTTATCTTCTTAAGAGCTTTTGGAGTGAATGAGTAAGATTCAATGCTTTTTTCTTCAGTAACGCCATCATTTTTTTGGTGGACAAGAAGATCTCTCACCGATTTATTTTCTTTGTTGTCATTTTTGAGCTTATTATTAGTTTCATCCATTGCAATTTCACCCAAAATTAGCGAAGCCGTTCAAAGAAATTACGTAGCCCGATCGCATATTTATATAATTATTCATGTTCTGATTTCTGGACTCTGTAAAGTTTTTTCGGTCGACCTGACAATGTTAACATTCAACCGGATTATATACTATGTCAAAGTCGAAATTGTGATTACGACAAATTGGCCTACAATACATAAACGTTTTATAAGTTTTCTTTGTTCTATGACAATTTGTCGTAGTCAAAAATTCGACTTCGACATACATACATAACCCGGGTGATTATATAATTGACACGCTTAATGCATAAACTGCGTAAGTGACATAATTTTAAAAACTGAGCTCATTGTATTTGTCGGTACGAAATTTTTTTGACTACATTTGGCGTCATGTTTAAAGCATAAAATTCCGAAAATCATAAAATTTTTTTCTAAACTTGTTTTTTGTTTTTTTTTTTTGGTTAACGTATATGAAGTATCATTCAAGATTCGTTACTACGTTTGGAGCTTCTAGCAAAACACAATAAAATTACATTTAAATTAAATTTACAAGATCTCGCCATCTATTTCTGTCTTGCGTAAGTCTCTTTACTTGTGGCCAAGTCATCCCCATACTGGACATTTCAGCTTCAGTTGATCTGCGCCATGTAAATTTGGGTCGTCATACGTTTCCTTTGCCTTGTGGGTTCCGTTGTAGGCTGATTCTGGAATTTTCAGAAAGATCTTTTCTTAGGGTATGCCCAAACCACTTCCATTTTCGTCTGCGTATTTCAACGTCCAGGGATCCGTATTGCGAGCTCTTAGCAGATTCATATTGCTTGTGCGATCAGGCCAGAGTATCTATAGGATTCGCCTCAATCACTTATTGACAAATGCCTGCAGGTTTTTCGTAATTACGCTGCTCACCTGCCAAGTTTCGGATCCATACAGAAGTACAGATTTGACGTTGGTATTAAAAATGTTAAGTTTTTTTTAAATATGGGAAGAACTCCACACCCTGCCAAGGAATGCATAGGTGTGTCTAGCTTTATTAATTCTGCTTCTGACATCAGCGTCGCCACCACCGTCTTTGCTTATTCTTAGAATCTTCATCTTTCCCATATTTATTTTTAGACCAACAGCAGGCAATTGAGTTTCTCCTGTATGCCGTTAAATGTGTGAGACATCAGACAAATCTCGTCTGAATAGTTTAGATCGTGTAGACGTTGATTTAGATGCCACTGGATTCCGTCTTTGGCTTCTAAACTTGCCTTTTAATTACGTAAATGCAATATTTGTATTACGTACATACAAACGCAAATATTTCATAACATTAATAACAAAATACGTACATACATAAATTATTAGATCTTAGACAAAAAGGTCTCAAGTCCATCACTTAATATCTTTTCTGCTTAAAGTCAAAGAAGTGCTCAAATATATTATTTTATTTCCAGCGCAATTTACCATTCGTAGAAATTTATCGCACACGTCAATTTATGTTCAAAACTAAATCGAGTTCCTGGCCTCAGGACTACAATAGCGTCAACGGATCTTGCCAGCCTATAAATGAAACTTCTGCAGACAAAGAAATCGCTACAGGTGATAAATTATATTCTTCCTGGAATTGCGATGGAGAAATTGTCAATGATTTAGAAATAACCATGACGTAAGTTTATTGAAATATATATACATTTATAAATCCTAATCCTTGTTTAACTTATCTTTGACTATTTAGATCACATCGCCAACTTTTGGATGTTTTTATGCGTGGCCCTTTTGTCTACAGCAAACCAGCTAAAAATACGGCTAAGAAATCTTTATTTTGTTGCTGCTGTAATTAATAAATTGGATAGGAAGACTTTATTTATATAAATTTTATCATCTTGTTTGTACGTGATATGCTGCTTTAAAGCCGTTATACCATATTTGATAAGTTTTAATTGGAAAGTAAACAGTTTAAAGCTGTTTCTTTACCAGAATACCAAGATATTTTTGTTTAATTTTTCCATAACTTTTAGCTTATTTAGCTTTTGACTTAAATATTACTTAAATATATATTGTTTTATGTTAAGGGGAAATTGGTTTACTTTATTCTGGTATGTGATGGAAATCGATCGATTTCTAATCGCGCGATTTAAAAAAACAAATTCTACTGAAAGGTGACTTTTTGATGCTCTTTTATTGTCTTCGAGCGTTAGAATATTTTATTCGATTTCAATGCATCTGGCGATTTATAGGATACCTATTTGACTATTATTAGTTTTGTTAAATCGCACGATTTGAAATCGTTCGATTTTCATAACATACAAGGTTGTAAAGAAATTGGCATGAATCGATATTTGTAAAATTTGCACTCGTTAATTTTGGAATTGGATCTTTCGTTTTTAATTAAACATTCCCTTATATGTAATTGAAAGTATTAACATTTTGTTAACAAAATTGCCATTAGCTTAAGATAGTTTAATATTTTATGGTTTTATTAGGTGTATATTTGCAATTATTTAATAAAATAAATATTTATACTTTTATTTGTAGAACTGGCATTTATCATTTATTTTTCAACTGTATACAGTAGGTATGAAATGGATATGGAATTTTACATTATTGATAATTGCATAAAAAATTCTATATATCGTCAGCTTAGCGTGCAAACGTGATAAGTCCTCTTTTTGAAATTTTACAAAAAACTATATAACTTTTTTTTGGCTTAATATCTTTTACATCTGTAAACGCAGTGGGGATGTGCGATACTCAGCAACGGTCTGATCGGCTTTAACTTGGCTAAGCCCATTTTGGTCACTCCGTCATATCAAGTGGACACATACATATCTCCTCGCGGTGTCACCTGGGGTAGCTACATTAAACACCCGTTTGAAGTAGTAAACTAATTTGTGCCACGAATTCACCATAACAACTTTGAAAAAATGGTTGGAGCGTTGGACTTGTAATTAGGGGTTTCCCGTCGTGGAAATTCCCGGGAAAATCGCTTATTTTCGGGAAATTTATCCCGGGAAATTTATCCGGGAATTCCCGGGACTAAAAATCAATTAATATGCACAAAAAATTACTGATTTTGGCAACCATGCCCTGGACGAACCATGCCCTTCTGACTGTTAAGACATGCTCTCTACCACTGAGCTATTGTCTTCTTATTTTTTGCTGGAGCTAAGACTTGTTTTATGAAAATGTGCCAATGTAATGATTTAATTCCGTTTTTGCATGCCTTTTTCAGTGGATATTTTATGCAATATATTACCTAGTGAAATCGCATGCGTTTTAAACTGGGGGTCTCCACGAGCAATAAACTTGGAAATAATTATGTTCTCATCTGTCAAATTCTATTTCCAGCATCATATGTTCACGTGTGGACCGCAGAAACATTTATTTGCAAACAAATTGCGACATAATTGTTCAAAATTAGGTTCAAGAAATAATGTTGAACATAAGCTGTCAAATTTTATCGGCATTTGTTGTTTGCGTAAAAAAAACAAAAGATACTTGTAGCTGTGCTAAAAACACATTGTTTTTTAAATAAAATAAAGCAAATTAAGGTAAAATAGTTTTAAACAAAATTAAATAAACTAAAATAAAGACAAAAAACATCGATCCATTCACAGTGAATTTTTTCAATTTATCTCCAATACCACAATACGTGCTCTATAGCTCAGAACATAAGCCTGTACATGAACATATTTGTGCTGTTATTCTGCCGACGTTATTTCTTATGTTCGGAAATAAATATTGCGCGTGGAGACGTGCAGTAATGAGATCAAAAACAATAGCTTTATTTACGATTTACGATGGCATTCGAAGAAACAAGTGCTCAAGAAACCATGAAACACTATTTCATTTTAAACGCAATCATTTATATTTTGCTGGGTAACAATATATAATTATAATTATTAACAACATGTGCTGATCAATCGTAATCCTACGTCTCCACGAGCCATCGACTTGAACATGACGCCGGCAGAGCAACTGCAAAAAATTCATCAACTTCTTTGTTGTGGTGAATACGTGCGATGTCCATGTTCTGCCTTATCAATGTATCTGGTGGTAGTGAAATAGAAATGGAATATTTAACAATTTCTTTCTGTCTCTTTTCTTTCTATTAAAAATGGTTGTTGACAGCGAATCTCATGGCGAACATTGATGCTCAGCCATATGTTCGGGCATCGATGGTAGAGCATGGACGAAACATGGACATGAGCGGTCTACATTAGCCATATGCGATGTCCGACATGATGTTCAAACCAACTTCATGGCTAATGTAGACCCCCAGTAATGTTTGAGTGACACACATTTGAGTGTCAACTTGACACTGTCAAGTGTAAATTGTGTGCATTCCAATGCACCACATTACGATTGGTCAATGTACAAAGTAATTTGAATCCTTTAATATTTTCATGGTGCCGAAATGAAACAAATATAATTTTAAGAATGACTAATGTGAGTTAGAAAGGCTAAGTTTTATTCTCATAAGTAGTATATAAGCCGTAGAAAATATTAAATAAACCAGACTTTAATTTGAATAACTAAATCGGCAACATCTGCCCGTCTTTCATTGATTAGTCGCACCATCTTTCATTGTGCTCTAAATAGGATATAACAGCAAAGAATTTCGCTACAATCCTTATTATAAGAGCAACAGGACAACAGAACTAGTATACACAGCTTATGCTTAGCTGGAATCTGTTTAGAATTTTAATTTTATTTTATTTTTGAAGACACACAAAACATCAATACAAAATCATCTTTTACCGCCACATGGTGATCCAGCCGAACTTATTAGATGTCAATACCAAACTTATTACAAAGGGAAAAGAAAGCTTAAAGAAGGCTTAAAGTGTATATCAAATTACTTTGGATTGAAAAACGAAGAGAAAAAATCTCTTTAATTCACTATTTAAAAGAAACAAATAATTTTAGTAAATTAAATTATAAATTATTTGAGGTAATTAAATATGCAGAAGATCTTTATGCACATCTTTTTGATGCATTTAGTGACGAAGAAAATGGGAAAATCGATTACTTCAGACGACAGTGATGTTTTGAAAAAGAAAACTTTCGAGGAAACTTTTTTTATACAACGCCCTCTTAGCTATCCGGGCAACTTCCGTCGAGGGCGAAGGCTTTTCTCAGCAACTGAAATTGTGGTATTTAAATAAGAAACCGATTGTGAGATGAAACAATTAATACATTAACTGTTTTAAAAGGCCATTTGCAACAAAGAATATAGGAGTAAAAATTTTCTAACGGCAGAGAATTTTCATTGCATACCAAGAAGTAAAGGACTGAGTTTACTGTTCTAAAACTGCTCTTTGTCAGCAACATTTATCCTAGACAACCTTTTAATCGCACTTTGGATCACTTTCGCCATCTGACAACCCCGTGCTAAAGGCATTGATGAATGATTAGAAATAAAAGTACTTTGATTTCAGTTCATCAGTAATTTTACTAGAAATAATTTTTAAATACGAAGTTTCTTTAGGTTTCGATAAAAAATATTGTTCTTTTTTACCAAATTTACTTTGAATCCTTTTGCTTTTCTGATTAGTTAAGTTTTGTGCTTTTTATCTCATTTCTTTAGATACTGTTTGTCTGTGAAATACTTTTAAAATAAAGTTCAGTTTAAAATAAAGAAGGATTGAATGATTAATTTCGCTTATATAAAAATCAATGGATACCGGAAATTAAAATTGTTGCTAAATATTTTAGTAAGTTCTTCAATTCCCGGGATACCGGGAATTTATTTTTTATTTTCCGCTCTACCGGGAAACAAAAAAGTCTGGGAATAAAAAACCCTACTTGTAATTCACCCCCAGAAAAAGTAACCTACAATGAAAGATATAAAAAATGGCCTATACAAAGCTGCCGACCACCGCAAAGGAATAAAGGACCATGATTTACGGATCTGCACCTGGAACGTTCGTACGTTGTACAGAGCAGGTCCAATGATCCAGTTGGCGGACGAACTGAATAAGTACAGATCCTGATGTTACTGCCATCCAGGAAGTAAGATAGAAGGGACATGATGTCAGCAGAACATCACACGGTTACGACATATACTATAGCTTCCATGATACTAGGCGCAAGTTTGGATGTGGTTTCGTAGTCAGTAGGAGAATTAAACATCTTGTCTCCAGGTTCACTCCGGTGGACGAACGGATAGCTACAATCCGCATCATAAGCCTTATTTGTGCTCATGCACCAACGGAGGATAAGGACGAGCAGGTTAATAAAGAAACATGAAAATACTAAACAACAAAGTATTTCCATGTTTCTTTATTAAACACGAAAACAAAAAATTTCTTCACAAACACATGCAAAAACAATCATCCAATAAAACTCACAGCAATTTTTTACGAAAGAAACCAGCCTGTGTTAATATGTTGCTCCACCCCGCGTTACGTTATCAAAATTTTTACTATGACGTAAAACACCAAACTGAACTAACAAACTTTGCTGACTATACAGTTTTCTTGTGTTGTAAACTAAAACCAATTTTCTATTTACATATATGTTTGGCTGCTGAGAAAACAACGCTAGTTTATTTAATAGTGTGTGCAAAGTCAACTATTTCCAGTAAGCAAGGGATGAAAAAAAAGAGCATAGTAATTTTTTGTTAACCATAAGACTGAAAATAGTGACTGCGACAGCAAAATCCGACTGCTAAAATTAGTCACTGGAAACCCTGATTAAAAACATAGCAATAATCTTATATTTAAAAAATTTAAACGATATATTGAAAAGAAAATGCGAATTTCCCATTTTTTGCCCGACGCATGAGACGTATGAGTAATATGATGGAATATCATATTACTCATACGTTCGCATTTTCTTCACGGTTTTTTTTTTTCGGAATTAAAAATTCGTAAAGAAAATGCCCATTCAATATATCATTCAAATTTGTTAAATATAAGAGCATTGCCATATTTTTTAACAAATAATAAAGAGTTCACGGCTACATGAATTGAGATATCTCAAAAATTTCTTCCGTATATTATCAAAGATTTTGTTTAATATCAGAAAATATTTTTTGGAAAATTTCGGGTATGCTATTAACGGAGATATTTACGAAATCAGGAACAAAGTCACGGCCAAAAACCAAAAATTTTGAAATATCTGAAAATATTAGGGATTTAATGAAATAAAAAGTATATTCTTTGTTTCTTAATAAGCTTTACAACATGTCCGAATTCATTGAAATCAGATAATATTTGTAAAAGTTATGAGGCCAACAAAGTTTATCATGACCGAGATAGTCAACTTTGACACCATATAGCGCACCGTGTGTTTCAAGAGGGTGGTCTCAGTGTCATCATTCTTAAAGCTTAGATCCTCCTCTGTGATTTTTACATATGCACATCATTTTGTAATCGGATCGCAAATTTCAAAGCTACAGATTTATTACCTTTTTCCAATTGCAACCACTATGCGTTGTGGAGTGTACTAGGGATGGGCAAAAAATATCGATATCTCGATATTTTCTTGAAAATATATCGTCGATATTTTTAATTTCGATATATCGATATTACCCTACGTCTGTACATGATATATTTTTATCATGACAAAAGTCAAACTTTATATTGACAAATACTTTGTTTTATGTTAGCTGTTTTTCATATACATATGGTATTTGACATTTGTGATGATAAAAATATATCAGGTATAGACGTAGGGAAACACATTTTTAATTTCGTTTTTTTTACTTGCACATAAGCCACATTCGCACCATGACAGTAACTGCCACGATAGTACTGCTATGGCAATGCATTTCTATGAGAAATTGTGACAGTAATTGCCACTGTCACGCTATCAAGCCCAATCTGATATTGAGACTTTGGTGCCGCGAGAGCAACAGTCATGATTACCGTCATGAAGTGACTTCGATTAAGGGCCGTGGCAATTTATCAAACTGTTTGATCAAATTCATGTATGTATTGGTAATATATTGTTTTGCTTAGCACAGCAACTTATCAAATTCATATAATCAAAGTTCATTTGGAAGTTGCTGTGAAAAAGAAAGAACATGTGATTTTTTGGGCGGAAATGTTTCTTGATTTATTAAAAAAAAACTTTTTGTTTGTTGAAAATTAGTTTTTTTACGACATATTTTTTTAGCATTTTGGTTTTTTTTCTGTATATGTTTCAAGCAATATCTCGTACTAAGCATTTTTTTTTAATTTCTATTGCTATATTGCTTCGAGTTAAATCGCCATAAAGCAGGCAAACCACGATAAACTTCAATTTTGTTCATCTGTGTTTTTAAATAGTGCGTCTCCATAGAAATGATGTGGTCGCTGCGAAAACTAAACAAAAATGACATTTGAAGTAATTACACAGCCACACATCAAACAAGCTTCAAATTTCGTTATCGGCAGTAGTGAAAATCAAGTGTTTTGTTTTTCATCAAACTCACATCAAACTATACGTGTGAGGTTTTTTGCACTAAACAGTCACAAAAATCTCTGTATGATCAAACAGTTTGATAAGTTGCCATGCCGCTTTATACCATAGACTACTAAGTGGACTTTCACACTTGGGACATTTCTTTCCGGACAGAAAAATTATGTTGGCGAGGGGAAGAAAAGGTAGAGGGTGCAGTACACGACTATCTGTACAGGACATTTTTCGTTTTTGTTTTCTACTTTTCGTATGTATTATACACACATCAAGCAAACAAAGCCACAATACTAAAACAAATTCACACACATCAAGTAAACAAATCGGACATTTCTTGACGAAGTGTGAAAGCTTCAGGACAGTTCAATAGAGAATTAAAAAAGTGTCTGTCAAGAAATGTCTCAACTGTGAAAGGGGCCTAACTAGACCCGTCACTTTACAACAACAGTACGAAGATTGTATGAAAGAGAGATGTAATCTTATTTTCTAAAGGGCCAAATAAAATACGCAAGCGGCTTGGCAAACATACTTTTTTCATTTGCACACAGACTACACAAAACTAGCTCGTACAAGTAAAGATTTTTCATATTAATCACCAATTTAAATTGTAATTTTCCACGACAACCTCACTCTATCGAAATGTTGTTGCAAATGAGCTAATTTTACAATAGACTATACAATCAGTTTGCCACAAATTCAATATGGCAGTCAAAATATCTTTTTGATTTTTCTGCAAGCAGCTTGCCAAGCCGCTTATCAAACGTAAAAACACCGCCACATATTACACAACAGGCTTGTACAAACGCAAATTTCTGTCATGTTTGGCAAGCCGCTTGCATAGTTTATTTGGCCCTTAATGCGGTTTCTAATTTGACTATCTCTTTCATATTATTTTAGTACGAATATTTTGCATGTAAAACTGCATAACACATTATAAGAGCCTTTTTTAGCTGCCAAAAGTGAGTATTCTGTTCCATATTCTGTGGATTATACTTGATTGACCTATTATTTGTATTAGTTGCCCTCGTGCTGCCATCTTATAAATAAGTCACCGTTCCCATTTCCCATCCCTGCTGCATAAAAAGCAACCGTGTGTGAGAAATTTTGTTTGTCATTCGGAAAATACACTTGCAATTTCTTGTTAATTTTAGCAAGTTTTTATTCAATAAATTCATTTAAGTAGAAAAGAACATGTATTCAGGCAATCAAATATTCCAAAATCAATTCTGGGGTAATGGACCAGCTCCGGGACAGTTTTATAATTTTACAGGCGGATATCATGCAACGATGAACAGCAACAATCAATGCAAAGAGTACACAACGCCCGGCCTCTTTGGAACACAGCACAGTTCGTAAGTGAATTAAGTTCATCAATTTCAATAGTAAATAAAACTTTAATTTCCATATAGAACACCCATCACTACTGGTACTTCAGTAGTGGGCATTAAATTTGATAAGGGTGTCATGATTGCCGCCGATAATTTGGTGTCTTATGGCTCTTTGGCAAGATACCAAGATGTTCAACGTGTCTTCAAAATCAATGAGAAAACTATCATGGGCGCTGGTGGTGATTTTGCCGACTTTCAATCACTCAAACGCAGTATTGATCAAAAAATGGTCGAGGATATGTGCCATGAAGATGAAATCGAAATGAAACCCAAATCCTTATACAACTGGTTGACTCGTGTATTTTATAATCGTCGTAGCCGTTTTAATCCCTTGTGGTTGGAAATGGTTGTTGGTGGTGTAGAGAGTGACGGTAGACCCTTCTTGGGTCATGTCGATTTGCGTGGTCGCGCCTATGAAGATGATGTTGTGGCTACTGGTTTTGGCAAACATTTGGCTTTGCCATTAGTGCGAGAACAACTAGCAGAAGGTGTAAAATTAACACAGCAACAAGCCTCAGAAGTTGTAAGTGGAAGTTTTTGTATGTTGTAGAATATTTTTCTAATAAACTTCAATTATTCTAGTTGCGTAAATGTATGGAAGTTTTGTACTATCGGGATTGTCGTTCAATGCCCAAGTACACGGTAGCTGTATGTACCAAGGAAGGCAGTGTTGTGCAGGGTCCATTCAATGTCAATGAAAACTGGCAATTAGCTACTTTGGTTAAGGGCTATTAATATGTTTTGAATAAATAAGAATTGTAATTTGTATAAAAGAAATGGATTTTTGTAAAACCTTTTGAATGCGGTGTGATTTTTTAAATACAATTTTAAAATTAAACAAATGAAAATTAACTTGGTACGAGTAAGAGATTATTTACCTAAGTGCACATGTTTAAATCATAATAAAAAAACTGAATTGGAAACTATTTAATTGAAAACGATTATTAGAATCATAAATGTACATCGAACCAAGCTCCTTTGGATTTGTAACATTACGTACCAACCAGTCAGCGAAAGTACTGCCTACTATATCGACAGCACGAAGCTAACATAAGCTTACTTTTATAAGAATACTCAAAACAGTCACATTTCGAGCATATACTTGATCAATTTATGATTGCGCACAAGTCTTTCTACGCATTTATGCGACTCATTTTCGAGTCGTTTTTTGAGCGCGCAACTGCTTAATCACTTTATGATCGTCTAAGTTAGTCTTAAAAGATTAATTTTCGAACATATGCATGATCAATTTATGATTGCGTACAAGTCGTTTTCTAGTCATTTTAAGGAATCATTTTCGAGTCTTGTTTTAAGCCCGCAACTGATTAATCACTTTAAGGTAGTCTTAAAAGACTCAGTTTTCTAATTTTTGGTAAAACAATCTTCCATATGCTATGTGGGCTACGTAGTATGAAATAATTTGTTTGTATTTATTTAAAAAATGGTAATTCTATAACAAAACGTACGTTTCAAAATATAATAGAAGAATAAGAGGTTATTTGAAATATCAACGTAAAATTTACGGAAAGAAACTGCAATTAACAGGAGACAACTTTTAATATTGTTTGTTGGCTAATAACATTTTATTTTGGAATAGCTTTGGAATAAGTTGGCATTTAAAAACAAATTGGTGCAAGGCATTAATATAAAAATTGTTTTTGAAAGATTATTTATAAATTAAAAAAAGAGTAACTTACTTTGTTAACATTTCCTTCTCCGCTTAGTTTTAATTTTATGAATCTTTAGAGATATGCAATTTATTTATTTGTTTTCACTTTATTTGCTTAATAATAGCACTTTAATTACATATGTAATTATTTATTTTACTTCATTATTTACAAAAATTTAAGCTTTTTCTCAAAAATATCGCTTTTTTCATGTTTTTATTTCCTTTCAATAACACTTTCATAATTTTTGTAAGCACTACACTACGAACGATCATATAAAAGGAAAACTGCAACCGGTGCGGCAACTAAAATAATACCACTTTGTACGAGATTTTCTTAAAGTTACTGCTGATCTTTTAGTAAATTTGTTTTTGTATACACTTTAATCAACACTTAAGTAATATTTTTGTAGAAAAATATACTAATTTTCTCCGTTATTTCTGTGAAAGCTAATAATTTTCTTAAACGCTTCTACTGAACATCCGGACCGTGAAGAAATCGCGCGTAAATTAAATTAGTACTATACGTTTCAAAGCAAGGCTGCCAGACAAAATTTTAAAAATGTCGCCAGCTTTTCGATTTGATTTAAAAATATAGCGATTTTAGTTCTTAAAAGTAGCCGACAAAAGTCGGACTAATAAAAAGGCTAGTTTTTAAGGCTTTTAGAAAACGAGCAAAGACAGGAAAGTAGCTGTTTCAAAAAATGTAAAATGTACATAGAATTGCGGTTGCAACTCTGAGAATTTTTAATAAATGCATAGCTTTATTACATTTTCTATTACACTAGCTTACAAAGCAAATTAACCTTTAAATAATTCTTCCAAAAAACCCGACTTCAATCCAACAAATTACAAAACGGGTGCTATTTTGCGTCAGTTCAAATGGCCTGTTTGTCTACAAATGGAGTGTACGCAATTTTCCATCGTATCAAGCGTTCATGTGCTTCTAAATAAAATATTTTGAAAATCGGTCAAGAAATGGCGTTAATTAATATATCGGGCTTTGTTTGATCGAACTAGCACCCATCGATATACGCACTTATTTGAGTCGATACTGATAGGTGTGTATACATGCCTGTATGTTTGCTCATGCTTATTGGTGCGCATATGCTTTAATACTCATACTCATATGTGCATGGATAGGTTACGAGTATTAAAAAAGTAACTTTTTGGTTTTCTCTGGTCACAATTTGCTTTGAAAATGCTTTCTTGGGATGTCCAAAAATGTAGCGAAAAATTTGTGTTGACATCTGAGGGCGGCTCAAATTACATCGGGCGTAAATAATAGCCTGGGGTATCGGGGCCACTTGGTATAAATGTGTCTTCAGTTGAATAGTTTTGTTGCCTATAATAATTTCACTTTCGTGACGTTTTAGACAATGAGGTCCTTAAAATTGTGTGTGTTGTTTATAAAACCCAATCAACTTGATTGAAACATTTTTATGAAAAGCACTCGGATTTTTTGTGGCTTCCAGAAAAATTTTTTACTCAAGCTGATTGCTTGGGATCTATAGATACCATGATCCAATAATGCAGGTCTGTGCAAGAGATCAGCTGTTATTTTGTTTTCATGCCAAGGTTATCAAACTTCATATAAAAATATAAACAATATGTTTTATATATAGAGTTATTTTGACAATCTCAGGAGGAAGGCGTTTTTTGCACTGCTGCACAGACCTGTATTATTGGATCATGATAAATACCATATTAATCGTTTTATTATTTAAACAATCGCCACTTTCACGGAAATATACGTCAAGTCGTCACCTCTACTATAAGAAAAGAAAATCGTCCTGACGACGTAAACTCTACAAGTCAGGTAGCCTTGAATGTACATACTCTGTTAAGTTTCGTTAAGTTAATACGTCATACATATTTTCCATTTCCGCAAACGTTCTTTAAGCTATTCACGCGTATGCATTTCCTTACGTTATCTTTCCCGCACACACTTAAAAAGCTTTTTAGAACAATAGTATCAAAATTAGTTTACGCAAAGTTTTCTTACAGTTCGATTGTTTAGTAGAAGTATTTAAGAAAGTTACCATTTTGTATAAAAATAATTGAGAAAATGTATTCATTGCTCCTGAAAAATATTATTCAAGTGTAATTAATTTTGTATAAAAAATTTTGTAAAGAATACGTTATTAAATAAAAAAATAGAGCGCAAAGTTTTTTTAGTCGGTCCGGTTGGAGATTTTCTTATGTATTTTTGTTTTTTCTCTTAATACAAAAAGTGTAAAAAAAGTGTTAGTGAAGTGAAATGAAGAGTTTTATTTGAAAAAAAGTTGTATATATTGAAATATAATATTCACGTAATTAAATATAATTAAGTATCAATTATAGGGCATTAAGAAATGAAAAGAATTTAAGAAATTCATAATATTTTTAAACAAATTTGCTATATTGAAATTAAGCAGATATGCAATTTTAACTAAGTAAGTATTAAATATATTTATTTATTAATTAAACCGAGCCCTTTAGGGCCATATATGGTTAATAGTATTGATAACAAAATATTACATATATTATGGTATTTTTTAAAGTGTTTTGTCTTTAACAACACGGGATCAAAGCTCGTAACTACAGTAAGCTCTTGAAACCTTATTTTCCAAAAATAAAGTTTTATTTTAGTTCTTCGATATATTGGGACTTCACGGACAAAAATTTCACAATGTTATTTCTGCAGCAATTTAGAGTTTTTAAACGGCCTCGTGTATACATAAAATATTTGCAATTAATATTTTTGCGTAATATTCCTTTCAACTGAATAGGCATAAGTTGAAAGTTATTCGGGTATGTTCTGTATTTCATGTGGAATTAAAATGTGCGGAAATATCGAAGCACTGTTGTTATAAATATTAATTTGCAACAACAATGCTTTGATAATTCCTCACATTTTAATTCCATATGAAATATAGAACATACCCGATTATTTGGGCTTAAGTTCATTATAAATAAAAAAGGTGATTTAACTAAAAAATTAATATAAAAAGTTACATTACCTCTCGTATTCTATTTCGTTAAATAAATTGGTTAAATAGTTGATATTCCTACTCACCAGTATCCACCGTGACAAGTGGTAGAAATGAACAATGAACGCTGAAGAGAGCGGCCGTCGAAATCAGTAACGATACGTTCTGCTAGGCTGATTAGATATTCTAAATATGTATTATACATACTCCTAATAATTTAAATTTACATTAATTCTTATAATAAACCTAAGCCGAAATAACAACTTTCAACTTTAGTTAGTTAGTTCATATCCGGTACATTTTTGGAAAGTATATTATACATACATATATAGCCTCATCTATTGATATGTTAGGTTTGAAATAAATCTGACCAGTATTTTAGCAGTTGTATATATTTTTTACTGCGTACAAATTTTCAAACCTTTATCATAAAAATCAACCAAACTAAAAACGAAAAGAGAAACTTAACTCAAGGAACTTCAACTGCATACATTTTTAGACTTGTTCTTTAAATCAGCACCCAACGAAATGTAGGCATATAGGTGAGTTAGCCCACACCTAATAAATTTATGTATTTTTGATATATGAAACAAAAATGTTGTAATTGCATTAATAACGGATAGTGATTGATCTCGGAAACACGAGTTCGACGCCTATTGAGACAAGAATTTGTCTTTTCAGTTACTAAATGCTTTGAAAATTCCTTTCTCAATAAAAATAATTTAATTGAAAAATTTAATTAAATTAAACATAGATAACTAACGGCCATATGCATAATGAGAACTTGGCATGGAGTTATCATAAATGACGGAATTGAACTTCAGTTTAACGAGTTTTGATATAAAATTTAATTTTAAAATTACTGGAGATTCTAGCCGAGACTCATTGCTATATGTATTCTGTGATGATTTCTAATTTCAAAATATATGGAAAAACTCAGGAAGCTCCAGGTCAATTTCGTCACTCATGCTAACTTCATGCCAAGTTCTCGTTATGCATAAGGCCCTAAATACCTTTGGATTAGAATTTTTCAACTAATGAGTTATGAATCAACGTCTAAAAATACACCTTTTCAATTTTAAAGGGGCTTAATTAACTCAATGAATTGTACTGGCTGAAAAAGTAGAAAGATATTTATTTCCTTATTCAGCTAAAAGCTTTTCGAAATTTTTGGCAATAATTAAAAAAGTTGAATTAGAAATTCTAAAACTAGAAAAAGCGGGATATATATTTTAGGCGGGATCGAACTCTTAAAAGAGGGACAATTGCGCTTAAAGCGGGATGTCTGGTAAGGTTAGGTATAGCATGTACAGATATTTTAAATCTCTATTTCTTAATATTAAGGGTCAGTTTATGACTGCGAGATTAGGGATTAAGCTGAATTTAATATTTGTATTTATTCTTAGAGTTGACTTATTTTTTTAAATTTTTTTGATAGTTTAGGATTAAACCACCACGCCGCTAAACTAGCAAAAAACAGTTCAAAAAAAGTCAACTCAAACAGTAAATACAGATATTAAATTTAACTTAATCTCTAATCTCGCAGTCAAAAACCAACTCTAAGTGTTGAAGATTACCTTTGTGAATTAGACTGTAATATTTTTAGTAGGGCCTAGGGTGGTTTATTTAATATTACTTCAAGAAATACTTACACAATTTAAAGTTGTTTTTCAATCTGTTGTATTCCTTTGAACTTCCCACCCTCAAGTACAAAATTTTACAAGTAATAGTTCTAAATTTGTTGATTATATATGTATATAGATGATTTTTATTACATGCTATTCTCTACTTTAATTATATATGTAATGCTTAATAAATATTAATAAAGTTTACTTTCATATTGGTGATCAAAATTTGCCAAAATAGATATATATTAGAAAGAAGTACTTTTGTCTTGCAAATATGAGATCCTAAGACAGGACCAATAAATAAATAGAAAATAATTTTTTCAAATCAAATAAAGTAATTAAATGCTAAAAAAACAATAAGGATTTAACTGGCAATTACTTTTGGTAATTGAAACTATAATGAAAATATTAGTTAAATATCAATAGTAAGCTTAATACATAAGTGTATAACAATCCGCCACCAATTTTAAGAAACAGTCCCAAATTAGATTGAATTACTTTTTTTTAGTTTAGCATAGTACGTCTGTCATAAATGTGACGACGTTGTTCACGCACTTGTCTCTTCCATTTGTCCTGTTGATGGCCAACACGATTAAGAACATTGGCCCTTGCATTAAGTTCTTGATTTGCTGTAGAAGGCATAGAGGGAGAAGCAGTAATGGTATCATCCTAAATAAGAAGAAGAGAAAATTAGAGTATAAAAAATTTACATTTAGTATGCGATTAAAAAAACATTGCTTTTAGTAGAAGTGATATCTCAAAGGAATTCTATTATAGCGAAACAAAACTTAAACCCATAACAGATGCTTTAATTGATGACACCAATTGTTAATAAACGAAAAGAAATATCCAAATTAAAGGTAAAAAAGTTTTTTTTTTTAAATATTTGAAAAAAAAATATATTAAGATTAAAAAAAACCCAACAAAAAAGATAAAACGAAAGTGAGAATTTTGTAACAAAAATAAAAAAAGTAAAAAAAAAATCAGTCAGAATCTTTATTATCGTCTACTAAAAGGCTATATTTAACGGTAGCATAACGTTTCATAAGTACATCTTCATTGGTGTGCTCTTGATAGTTAGCCTTGACACGCTTGTTCAACAGTGGATCCAAACACATTAGGAAGAGCATGTATATCACAAGTATAGATATAATCCAAATAACAATGATTACAACGACCTGAAAAATAATGTAATACAAATTAGTTCAAATATTGAAAAAAATCAGTGTGGTCTTAATAGAATGTCGAAGTAGTCCTTACTGTATGTCGAAGTTTATTTTAATCCAAACTTTCGCATTAAAAATACTTTTTGGAAAACTTAGGAAATCTGGTAGAAAAAGCTTTATTACAATTTTTATTTCAATACAATTTGCACCCGTCAATTTTTTATTGTTAATATACAGTGCTCGGACTTACATGAAACTAAAAATTTATTTAAAGCGCTTAACAAATGCATCTAAAAATGAAAAATATGCGCAAAAATATGCATTTACCTACAAAAAAAGTGCCAAAACTAAAATATGAAAATATTTTTTTTAATATTTTATTATTATTAGAGAAAAAAACATACAACAAACACAATTGGGTATATTATTTAATGCAACCGAACTTTAGTTGCGTTGCGAGTCGGTAACTGAAAATTAATGGTTGCCAAAAAGGCACTAAATTGCAACTGAAATTAACAGCTATCAGTTGCCACTTGCCATCAATAGTACCATTTTCAGGAACTGGCAACCCAACTGAGGCTCAGTTGCCATCCATAATCGGCCTATTAATATTTTTTCGAAAATTAAGAAATATGCATTAAAAAAATTGTACTACTCCAAAAATATGCATTTATTGCCAAAATATGCACATACCACCAAAATATGCAAAAATATGCAACTACAAATTGATGCCAAACTACTTAAATAGATAAATTAGTCAATAAATCTATTTATCACCACAAAAAAAATTGCATTTGCATGAAAGTCCGAGCCCTGTTAATATGTATTTAGAATATAAGTATATTATTTTGAGGGAAGCAAACGCTTATTTTGACCACCATAGGAAGAATGATAGAGTAAAAATGTGCAAGTTCTAAGATCTGACAAACTCCAATTAGAATTACATATACGGGCATGTTCTCTATTTCATGTGGAATTAAAATGTGCGGAATCATCAAAGCATTGTTGTTGTAAATTAATATTTATAACAACAATGCTGTGATAATTCCGCACATTTTAATTCCACATGAAATACAGAACATACTCAATAGTGTTATTTTGCGATATTGTTCGATAGTGGATCCGTCCGTCATACTGAATGGGTTCACAAATAATTTTATCATAAAACACTTTTTTGAAACTTACCTTGGTTAATGTTGTGTTGCGCGCTTCATGTTTGCATTTACATTCTGGGCAGATTTCCAAAGCCTTGCCGTTATCACCCAAACGTGGTAACAAAGCACCATCACAAACGCTAAATATAAAAAGCGAACATGTTAATAAAGTAACATAATTATTAATTAAATAAATTGGCATTGATTCTGGAGGTGGCATTGGCACTTCTTACAGGTTTCTGCCACCCCAGAATTGCTAAAATTACACTCAAAATTTTTAAACGGAGGCTAGAAATGCACACAAATTGTTATTCATAAAAATACACTTTCATATTAAATTAAAACTCTCCTTAGAGCAACAAAAGAAAACACACAAATTAATAACCGTTGGCGAAGTAACCTAAATCCCAAACAAACAAATTAAGATACTTACCATTTAGGTGCTTCTGTAGTATTTGCTGCTGATATTTCGGATTTACTAAGCACTTTAGTTATGGGAGGTCCAACTGTGCTACTAACAATTGACGGTTTCTGTACCTTTACTTCACTTCCAATTGTTTGTGTAGCATTGTCAGCCTATAAAATATTTATGCATGTACATAATTTTTTGATACGACTTTGAAAGTTGTTTTACTTACCCATGTCACGCCAATTAAATAACATGCTGCCAATAGTACTGTGAATAAAAATAATCTTTTGTACTCCATTAATTTGTGTAATAATCGAATTTTTACTGTTTTAAAATTGTGGGCGACAACATGAAAACTTGGGAAATTTATTTTCTTTATTAGATGGGAACAGCTGTTGAAAGTGTTGATAAATGTTAAAAATTTAAGCTAATCAAAATAGTGCTGCCATACTCGAGACTAATTATGACTATACAAGTTGATATCAGTGGCGAACTAAGTTCGCCGTTGTTAATGCGCTTGGACAGATTACAAATCACTTTGAACACATACAAATTTATTATATTACACAATCACAAAAAAGAACCAAAAAATTTAATTGCTAATTATGTGTGCCAAATGTTTATTTGTCAGAAAAATTGACTTTGATATGGCAATGTCGTTTCAAGCGGCAAAGAAAATAAGTTGAACAAAATTCAACTTTGACGCGTGGCCGCTTCGCACAGTATTGAGAAATGAAAGTAATTATGATATGTCAAATATATTGTTTAAATATTTTTTGAATCAAACTAATCTTTTCTAAACTGACAATGCTCTCGCCGTCCGCTACCGCGTACATTGGCTTTCCACTATTAAGCCGCCCATACATCACGAACAAAGTAATGGTGACTATTCTGGAATACGCGTCGACTTAGTGAAAGTTACATGTAAAAAAAACAAAAGAATTGTTTTTGTTTATCATACAAAACTTACCGTTTTTAAAAGAGAGAGCAATGCGTTTAAATTCTCACGTTCATTTCATATGAGATATGTAATAAAAACAAAAACAATTGGTGAAATTTTGTTTTTGTTTCAATGCAAATTTTCACTTCATCGACGCGTTTTTTAGAATAGTCACCAATATTTTACAAAAAAAAACTCGTTTTTTCATTCATCTGGCAGCACTGCTATTGACCTTTCACCATAAACACAACATCTGACTGTCAAAAGTAAGGGTGAAAAATGCTGGACGAATAAAAAAAAGTGCATTTGGAAACAATACAACAAAGAAAATAAAAACTTTTTAACTATCATAAAAAATAGTTTAACAAAATGCTTTGCTGCATAAGGAATTGTTTAAACTGTAACATTCACAAAACAAATGCAATTGTTAGTAGAGTACGTGAACCAGAAATACATTTGGATGCAGCACATATGGGTGAGTATTGCTCAAAAAGAAAAAAATCGAGAATGCTATATGAGTGGGCGTTTTAAATAAATTTTTTTTATTTGGATAGGTACGGAAGTTATTTTACTTTCAAACTTTTTGCGTATAACAGGTGCTGGCGGTTGTTTAGCTACTGCACCCTTAGTGCAATCAAAATCTTATTTTGAAGTAAAAATTCAACAGAAGGGCATATGGTCGATTGGTTTGGCTACTAGACAAGCGGGTTTAAATAAAAAAATTGGTGGCCTTGATAAAGATTCTTGGTGTTTGTGCTCCGACAACATGACCAGGCATAATGCCGAAGAAACTGGACCTATAGTAGCTACAACAAGTGAACCGAAATTGCAAAATGGTGGTAGTGGCATGATACTTAATGGCTCGGCAGTTCCTGGCCTGATAGGCATAGAAGACATAGATGAGGATTTATTGTTGACAACCGGTAAAAGTGAGGGTGATTTGTTGGGGAATGATAAAACAAAGGCTGCCAATGGCTGTCATGAACAAACACACAACTTTCCCGATGAGGGTGATATTGTTGGGGTGTCTTTCGATCACATTGAATTGAATTTCTATTTGAATGGCAAAAACTTGGAAGTACCATTTCGTAATGTCAAAGCAAGCACGGTGTATCCAGTTGTTTTTGGTAAGTTTTTTTTTATATTCAATTAAAGAACTCCTTCAGGAATCTTTGTTTTTACCAAAATACATTTAGAACTTTAACCACTTTCAATAAACATTTTTTCTTTACAGTTGGTAATGGAGCAATATTAGATATTATTTTAAATAATTTCCATTATGCACCGCCAGCCGGTTTCGAAAACATAATGCTCGAACAATCTCTATTGTAAAAAAAAAATTATTTCGTTTCTAAGGTTTAATACTTTTTTATAAAATCTTTTCTTTTCGAAGTTATCAATAATGATATACCAGTTTAAAGAAATTAATGCAAACATTTTTCTAGTCTACATTTCCCCAAAATATATTATTCATGCATTAAATTATTTTATATATTTATTATTAAAAATACACATTTTGCATTTACAACTATTCAAAATTCATAAACATTCCATTATATGCATGTTAATAATTTAACTATGTAATGTTATAAGAAAGTTTAATATTAGACTTATCTTTATAAGTAAAAGCTTGTAATTTATTAACTTACTTTATACTATTTCTTACTATATCAAGTACCTTTATTCCTGGCAGACTATAATACAAAAATTACAATAACTATGATAAATTATAAAAGTTAAGAAACTTAATAAAATGTATGTATAAAAATATTTGTGGTTTGTACTGTTTGTTATGAATACAAACATTCTTCATTCAGTCTTGCTTTTATTCACAAATCTATAAACTCATCGTTGTCGCTTCCTGAAATTTCAGTTGGATCATAATCATCATCTTTAGAATCGTCATCTTCGTCCTCTTCCTCTTGTTCGTTGTGGTTGTTTTTATTAAGTGGAACAAGAAGTGATTCTAGGGCCAGCATTTGTTTATTTATACTTTCTATGCCATCCATATCAATTGTACCATTTGATGGTTGCATGTTCATTGGATCTTGATCTGGTGTAGGAATAATTGTGTTGAGCCTTATGGCTGCTTGAGCGGATGTTGAAGGCTGTTCATCGTGCGAGTTTGATGTGTAATGTTCAACAAGGCTGGATTTGAGGTGAAGTTCTTCTACCTAAAAAAAGTGTCATGTGAAATCAGTTTATTTATTTAAAACTAGACCCCGCCCGGTGATCGAAATTCGACATGATCCGTAACCGGATTTGTTTGTAACCGGTTTAGTAAACGGTTAAACTATATTGTGCAAAAGTATATAGAGAAAAGCACATTTGGAACCATATACGCCCACGTTCTGGAAAACGCAGAGTTTTCAATTCGCTTACGGTTTGAAAAACGCAAAACGCATTTCGGCATGTTCTGAAAACCGTGCGATTTGCTATTATTTTGCGATTTTTCGAAGTTGTGTTCGAGCAATGAAACATATTTTTTTATTACAACAAACCATAAACAATCAAATAAGTTTTAAATTAAAATGCCTACAGCGTTCCTGCTTGCTATACTGGCTTAAAAAAAAACTACAATCATCGCCAGATAATAAGTAGACAATTGAGACGGACAATTGACAAACTCAAAGCAAATTTTTAAATTGCATGTTTTTAATTAAAATCATGAAATAACGTTACAAGTTGTTCTTCAAATAAAAGAAAACATTAAATTTAAATTGTGCTTCATTTTATTTTCTCTTTAAGGTGCAGATTAAATAAAATAGACCAGATCGCTTCAGTATACACTAGCGGTTTGGAAACGCCAAATTTCTAGCGTTTTCGTTTGTCAGAACACAACTGCTTGGCGTTTTCAAATCGAAAACGCCAATTTTAAGCGATATGCGTTTTTCAGAACATGGGCAATATGTTTCATCAATATTTATGGACAATAAAAGTGTATGACAAAAAAATGTGTGACCTATTTATATATGAGATGTTACGACTTTAACACGCTATTTCCGGATATTTTGTAACGCTTTTTTCAAAGTTTTCAGCATAAATTATCTGAACCGTAACAAAAATTAACTACCGCTCCCCCCTCACCGGCCTTTCGTAACAAGTGAATAGCTCATAAGACTAATGAAAAACTTTTCACGCCTAACAGACCAACATAAATCAGAGCGTTGAGCGTCGCGTAAGCAACAGGGTACGTATTCACAGTACATTTTACAACAAAATAGTTACTCTGAATGTACTGTAAATACGTACCCTGTTGCTTACGCGACGCTCAACGATCTGATTTAGCTTGGGCTGTAACGGTTATGTTCTGCAAGAGCTTAGCAAAGCACTCTCTACTATTGATCAATGAACATCAACTAACTGTGCCTATCGAACTACGGTTTCCCGTATTTTTTTTACTAGCCAAATGCATATCAAATTCAATATGCTCAATATGCTAATGTTGCTATAATAATTTTTTGAGAGTTATTTCTAAGTGGAACTGTTTGGACTATAATTATACACTAGCAAAATGGAATAAGCATTTTTCTGAAGTGAAACAAACAGATCCTCTTTATGTAGGGCCGTATAATATTACAAATTACAAATAAAAAAAAAACTAACGATATGTTAAAGGAGTATCATCTACCGTATGAGATAGATAGAAAAGTGACCCCATTTTACATTTATGTAGGATAACCTCTCTCTAACCTATGACCAAGAACGTTTTTATTCCCACGTCACTACACCTTCTTTTCTTTGTCTTATGACGTATGACCATTGATATGCTGATACTTACTATGTAGGTATGTATTATGTAGAAAGTTTCCTTAATGATTTATTAAATTCTTTTTTAAATTCTAAATTTGGGTAGCGGAATACTACTATTCTCAAAGTGCCAGGTTCGTCTCAGCTGTTGAGCAGGCTAAGAATTTCATAGATCGATTTTAGCGTCTCTGATAACACTTACTTAATCAGAGCGTAAAGCAACAGGGGACATATTTACAGTACATTTTACCACAATATATTTAATCTGAATGTACTGCACATACATACATATATACCCCGTTGCTTACGGGACGGTCAACGCTCTGATTTAGGTTGTGCTGTTATCATCAGCTTATATATGGAGAGTTAGCCCTCTTGAAAATTGGACATAGCCCATTGTAATTATGGAATATTGGTATTTGTTTAATTTATTACCTTCAATTCATTTATACTTTCGTTCACTTTGGTCAATAGATCCATCAAAACATTTTCAACTTTTGCCAAACGGAACTGTTCCTTTTGTATTGATTGAAATTTTAGCCTTTGGTGTCTTTTCATTTCGTAATTACAAGTTATTGAACAGAAATTTCACCAAATTGTTTTTATCCCTCTTTAATAAAAAAATAAACAAAAATCTTCTACCTCCGCAATAAATGAAAAAGGTAAACCAAAGTGTATTTAACTAGGTGGCATCACAAGCTCAGCTGAAAATTTTTTGCTTTGCGAACTTTTAGTCAAGTTTATGTCAAAATGTTGTTTATGTTTGTGCAAAGCGATACATATACAAAGAAACACAAATAAAAATTTAAACCATTTAAAAGTGAAAAGTGCGATTAAGAAATAAAATTTTAGATAATTTAAAGTGGAAGTGAACTGTTAAAAATGCGTTACTGCTTTCTATGTAAAAAAAATGTTCCTGGAAATGGCGTATATTTTAGCGTCCACAAAGACAAAAATAAAAAAGGCAAAAGTGGATGAGAATATGCCAAAAAGATTAATAATGTTTCCATTGATTGAAATCACGCAAAACAATTAAAATTCACAATTAATAATGTTTATGTAAGTTAAAACAACTCTTCACAATTTTTCTTTCTTTCTTTTGTCTTGCACATAAGTTTTTGACAGCACTTGTGTATTACACAAACAAAATATGAATGTGGTTGTTGTATTGTTGTACAACAACTCCTTATGGTGCCACCTAGTTAAATACACCTTGAGGTAAACTTTATACTTTGTGCTTACGATGTAATAATTATACAGGAGGCAGCATAACGTCAGCAGATTTTTTTGCTCTGCTAGTTTTGTGCATAAGCAACGTCCAGCATGTGTATATTTTTGACTACCATTATCCAGTTTTTGTTGTTATGTTGTATTTGTTGCCCTTATGCATCCACCTGTATACTTATTACACCATGTTTGGGGTAAACTGCTGTTGATGCTGCCATATCTTTCAGGGCAGTTCGAGTTGCGCACAACGGTACTGCTAAATAATAAAAATACGTTATAAATATTGGTTCCGTTTTGCCTTTTTTTGATAAAAAAACAATGATATTCTAATATGTAACTTGCCGTCTATACTTAATAAAAATTTATCATAACATATAACAAAACGTCGGCAGAGCGGCTGTCAAATTTTTGTTAGAGACAGCATACATGCGAAGACGTTATGGTTTTTTTTGTTATGATAAATCACAATTTGTTTGTCGTCGTGAAGGTAGGTTGTCACTATTCATGCATTATTTCATATATTTTTCATATTAAAATGCTTTTATTTAATTAAAGCATTAATATTTTTCGTTATTCGTATATTTTTTTTGGTTTGTTTGTTTAGTTTTAAGTTACGTCGCCTACAGCAACGAATTATTTGGCCGGGAAAATTTTTCATAACGCCATCACCAATTTCGGCTTTTGCCTAAGGAGCCTCCTCCAAGAAAATCGCGGTGACCTAAGCCGTCGTATAGGAAACCGGATTCCCCAAATTCTTCTCCTGTTTTATTCTTTGAGTTTTGTTTGGTTTTATTCTTTGAGTTTTGTTTGGTTGTCCACCATATATCAAAATACGCTTTAAAAAGCTAGGTTATACAATTATGTATGTGTTGCATGCGGTTAGCAACCAACGCCACGAAACAGCAACTCGATACCGTTAACTGACTCCAATCACCAATCACATGCGGGAGTGAGACGCAAAACTCTCGAAGGCCAATAAACAACAGTGGCCTGGTTGCATTTACGAAGTAATTGCCAACGACGCGTTATGTTGACTCGCCCAGAGCAGCTTTACGAGTCCGTATTTTTTTTTTATAAAACTATTCTAAAAATTTTATTTTTTGAAAATATATTAAAGCGTCAAACAGTTTGCTTACGTGTTTTATCAAGACAAATTTGTCTGAGCCTGGGCTCTGACAAAATTGTCAAGACACTGCAATAACACTAATAATTGCAGTCTATACCTGATAAATGTTTATCTTAATAACGATTTGACATATATCATGATAAAAATGTATCAGGTATTGACTCACTGTAATACCATGATACAATAATATATTCACCATTATCGGGAATAAGAGGCGAACATATTCTTCATGCGAAATATTTCCCGTGAACAAAAAATTTTGAAGAAAACGTGCAAAATAGTATAGTAACACAACAACAACACAAAATTGGCGATTACAATTTTAGGGAAAGGGAACACTTCACGTGAACTTTTATTCCCGATAAGGGTGATTATATTATTGTATAATGTGTAACAGAGAAATGTATGAGTTGATTCACTTTCGCTTTCCACTCACATTTAAAATGCTTTTGTTATGTTTTTTGACATCAATATGTGCTAATGATATTGCTTGCATTGTTAACTCATTTACAACTGACTGTCATTAACCCATTCCTGCCTAACGGGTATTTAAATACCCAAAAAAACCTTAAATTGAGTGGTCTACACTTAACAGTAACTTGAAGATAATTTGAAAGTTAGTCATTTTACTTTTACTATAACTTGATATGGCCGTTTATTTCGTGACACATTCTTAAACTTCCTGTCTTCGTAGAAGTAGTTAAATTAGTAAAGTAATAGTTGTTGCATACTTTTGGGATATGTACTTAATAGGAAATGCACTGGCAGCTTCATATAAAAGTTGCCATCTTCATTGCTTCCTCCTAGATTAGGAGCAAATTTTGGGGCTAAAAATTCTTAGGCGGAAAATTTAGGGGTTATAAATTAATATTTGGGGAATTTCTCGGGGATTTCCTTATTTGAATGTCAATAGAATACCTAAGTTTTACTAGGGGATTTCCCCATAACTACTGTACTGTATTTTACAACTGATCAATTGCGTTTTCGTAGTAGATAAAGTAAAATCAAATGCAATATTTTTCAAAAGATTTTCGGCTATATGGAAAAAAACTTAAAGCAGCTTTGCCAAGCATTGTTGAGCAAAGCTTTAAGTTGATATTTCCAAAATGTGTAGTTTTTACCTCATATAAAATAAAGCTTGAAGTATTCTCTCTTAGTATAAATTTATTATTTCTTTCATGTGATAGAAAACATCAGCAGCAAAATACATAAAAAATATTTAAGAAAATACAAATATAAAAAAATGTTGTAGTGATCTACATACAATCAAAACAAATCGAAAAAAGATCGATATTCCAATACTCATTTCATTCGAAATCAAGGTAGTTCTTTAAGGTATACTTATCGGCGAATTGATACAACAAAGCAAATTTTTTGGGAATTGTGGTGTCAAAAAATGTATGAGAAAAAAAGTAAATATTAAAATGTGAGTGTACATATCGGTAAAATATTATAATATTTGACATCATAATTACCGAACATATGGGCTGATACACAAACCTTATATATCGATCTTGATAGAAATGTTTATATGCTTTACTACCATGTCAGAAGATCATGTATATTTGTCAATTCAGTTGTTTTACTTCAAAATAATAAAAAGTTATTTAAATTTGTAACGATTTTCCGTCATCCCACGTCAAATTTAGTTTGTAAACAGACCGGTTTCGGCTATGTGCCATCTTCAGTGCTCAAAAAACCCCGTTGGAAGAAAAACACAACACTCAAAAAGTTATTTACATATTTGACTACTCGAATAAAATTGTATTCGTTTTTGTAGATCATAAACTATGAAGTGGTTGTTGAACACGGTGGTGTTGCCAGTACATATTTATTATTAAATGAAAAATAATAATTATTGTTGTTTTTGCATATATATTATTGCTTAACAAAGTTATGTTAGCCTTAAAATGCTTGGTAGCTACTATGACCTTTAAAGCTAAAGTAAATTATTTTTTTTTATATACGGCCGTTTGTTTTTAAATTTTTTGTTCAAACTTTTTAACTCTGTGGATCATGTGCAAAGTTAGCGATGATGATTTGTCATCGTTTGATATTTTTGAAAAACTTGATTCCTATTTTTATAAAAACCAGTTTTCTACTACCTATACTTTGATCTAAAATTCAATTTAGAAACAAAAATTTATTCTAGTACAATATTGGAATGAAATATTGGATGAAATAAAGTTTGTTTTGTGATTTTGTAAATCATTGAACTCAATAAATTATATATTTTTGAAATATGTATGTATTTTATTAAATAAAAATGTTCAAAATCTAAAAAAATATTTTTGCGGGGAATTTCAGAAAAATTTTGAAAATTTAGGGTGTTTTCGCTTTGTTCAGTTATTGATAATTGAGGGACTTAAAAGCAGAGGGGTACAAGTGCAAAATAGAAAATTCTGAGACATTACGCTTTAAAGTTTTTTGCTCTCATGCATTTCATACATAATATTTTTGGTTTCTAATACATACCGTCTTTTGAGGTCACCGTACAGATCTGAATTTTTGTATTGCATATAACTCAATTTTATTAGTTTTGGACTTGTACCTCTTTGCTTTTCAACACCTCAATTAGTACGTAAATTGAAACTGAGTCAAGTTAATTTACTTGAAATTAAACTATTCTGGTATGTGATGGAAATCGGTCGATTTAAATCGGCGCCGATTTCAGAAAAAAACTACTGAAAGGTGACTTATTTTCCTTTTTTATTGTTTTGTATAGAAAAGACGGATTCGAATAAAATATTATAAGCCTTGAATACAATAAAAGAAGCAAATAAGTCATCTTTCAGTAGAATTTGTTTTTGAAATCGGCGCCGATTTAAATCTAACGATTTTTATCACATACCTGATTATCTAGACTTTTACATTTAGAGGTCTTATTCTACAAATAGGTTAAATACCCAGCAAAAATATCCGTCTACCGGAAGCAGGTTTGTAAGGGAGAGATTTCGGTACTCTCCCTTACCAACCTGCTTCGGTATTACGTGATTTTTTGTATGGGATGTCCCACTTGGTAGGTCTGGAGGCATGAGCTTCTTTTTGCGCATCTTAAATGCATTAACCTCAAGTCTTGGATAAATTTTTTATTTGAAATTATTTTATGTTGTTTTTATATTTATTTATGTATTAAGTGGTACAAACACAATTGAAAACTATATTACACTACAATTTACTTTTATTAAATACTTTTTGCTTGCGTATTGTATCTGGAATCGATCCCACGATCTCCGCATGGTAGGCTAGAACACTAACCACTAAGCTACCGAGGCACATTTATTTTCATACAGAATTCAATGGAAGAATAAAAAACCAATTAAATTACAAAGTAAAAATAACACTCGCATCCATATTTGTATCCACGTAAGCGAGAGAGGGTGCACTATAAAAAAGTTTGAGTTGAAAAAAAACTTCGGGCTTAAAAAACATGAAAAAAACATAAATAACAGACCACCTTTCTCGTGTGTGCGTTAAATTTCTTAATTCGCTTACGTTATTGCAACTTCGTAAGGCAGAGGGGATGCACTGTGGGACTTTGGGCATCTCCAAAGCCCTTCTATTTAATCTTAGTGCATCCTTGTACCAAATTTATTTTTGCTGGGTGATTTAATTTTTTCTGTGGAAGAAAAAAATTACCTGGCTTCGTATTTAAATAAATAAATAATGTATATAGCCAACGAGCGACACAATTATCCGTATTTTTCATTTTTACGTCAAAGCCAAAAAAATCGCCAAAATTAAAAAAAATTTTCCAAAACGGAATTAAATCGCCAAAACAAAAAATTGACAAAAACTAAAAGTATCGCCAAGAATTTTAAGAAATTCGCCATAATAAAAAAAAAACGCTAAAACAAGAAAAGCACCAAAACGAAAAAACTGCGAAAACAAAAAGAAATCCCCTAAAATTAAAAAAATCGACAAAACAAAAAAGCACCTCAACGAAAACAAAACAACAAAAATAGTCAGCAGAATGAAAAAAGCGATAAATCAAAGAAAAACAAAAAAAAAAAAAAAACGCCATAGCTAAAAAACACCAACACTAAAAAATTTTACCATATATAAAAAAATTTCCAAACCAAAAAAAAAAAATGGTGTAAACGAAGAAGCGGATAAACAACAAAAAGCACAAAAAATCGCAAAATTAAAAAATCAAAGCTAAAAATCGCCAAAATGAAAACATTCTTAAACGAAAAAAGCACCAAAATGAAAAAACTGTTAAACTGAAAACAGTCACAATAAATAAAAAATCGCCAAAACAAAAACATCTGTGCAGGAAAGTTACTATATATCATTAACTAATTATACATAGTTTCATTTGGCCAATTCACAACCTGTTGTATGTGTTATAGATCGTGTAAATGTTGTTGGTAATTTCCAAATAAACATTTGCTTAGAAACATGTTTACGTGGAAATCATCAACAATATTAATACGATCTACAACACATACAACAGGTTGTGAATTGAGCAATTATATATTGTGTGTCGACGCTTGTTTCGTCCATGGGCTATACTAGTATACATAAATAGGCCACACAATATTTTGTCGTACACTTTTAAATATCTTATATTCCATCAATATTGATGAAACATATATGGTTTAAAAAGTATTTTTCTCTAGGTATGCACAATATATTTTCTGCATAAAAAAAACAGGTACAAACCCGCTTACAAACAAACCCAGTTCGGATAAAGTGGTCGAATTTCGACCACCGGGCTGGATCCTAGTTAATTTAAATAAATAAAAATATTAGTTCTTCAAATAGCAAACAAAGAGAATAAGGGACTGATTTACATTTTCATTGAATTGCCTTGAGGGTTCCACTCAATGGCTGATCCAGTTACATTTCATCTTTTTCGCCTGTTCTTTGCTAGAGATATCGTTTGAAAACTACATTTGGCCAGAATATCTTTAATATTTTCCGCAAGTAGCGGTTAAGCTGTTTTTAGACTATTATACAAGCTGTTCGACTTCTGCACAAAATGCAACCCTGATACAATGTGTTGTTATTGGTTTTTTAAAACTTTCCATAAACTCATTAGATCAGGTTTGCGTATTCTACAGAAGTAGAAGGGCTTGTGAGATAGTGTAAAACAGCTATTAGTAAATACTTGAAGTTAATGAATGTCGTTTGCAGTATAATTTACAGCCGCATAGTAGAGTAGATTTCGAATTTGAGGAGAAAAGGCGTAGTTTAGTTTTAAGATTGATTTTTGGTGATTTCCATACCTTATACAGCGCTCCAATTGACTGATTTGCCTTTTTATGGGATTCGCAATATCTTCAGGTGAATAGTATACTTCCCAGATAGCAAAAAAGGACTGAACATCTTCGAGTTCTACGTTGTTGACTTTAAACTTAGAAGTATTGCCGGTCTTAATGCGTATATTCATTGTTTTGCCGATGTTAATATGCAGGCCGACATCGGCTGCTATCTGTTGTACTTGATCCAATTTTGCAGACAAATTATGGGCGAGGACAGAAATATCATCGGCGTAGTTTAGGTCTTCGAGTCGGTCATTCATAACCCATGTGATGCCGCTTCTAATTTGTGTTGCTTGCTGTGGAACTGAGTCCAGCACGATCCCAGTAAACACATTGATGTCATTCTGACGTCAATATGATATCATGAAATGTTATACCATGGTAGAATAATATAACAGGTAGCCGCATAACTAATACAAATGTACATTTGGGGTACGAAATGTCAAACATTAATAGAGAGGGTATGTGTGTGTTTGTAGAACATAAGCAGCAAACATACGTGTGGTATTGTGTGTGCAACGTAGTTATTTCACATCTACACAAGATTTGATAGTTCGTACAATGAAAAAAGCAAATAAAAAACTTATCAGCTGGCGTTCTAGTGCTACCTTGTATATTATTCTACCATGTGTTATACTTTACACAAGAAATGACACAAAAATGATGCCAGCATGACATTATAATTATCTTCGTTTTATATTGATCTGTATTTTATATTGACAAAATATTTTTTATTACTCGCAAATTGTCATTAGTATTTAAGAAGAAATGTTTCGCCCTTTTGAATAACCTCATCTGAAGAATCAGAGTTCGACAAAATTGTAGGCCACTTTATCCCACGTCCGCATATTTTATAATAGGTATATACTGCAATCAGCTCCACTGTACATTTTAAACATCGAAAGCGTTTTCAATTCCAACGAATTTAGTCATTTTTAACCACAGAAAAATTTGCATTAAAACGAAACAACACAAAGAAAATTTCACAAAAAGATTAAAATCACATAAAAAATAACAGCAAATAAAAACTGAAATAATAATATTACTTAAGAAATTCTTTCTTCTTTCCCTTTCTTTTGGAGAATTACATACAAAATCTTGTGTAAATATAAGAATCATGACACAAAATTAAAAATAAGCGTCCCAATCCGTGACCAAATAAACTTAAGAATAATAATGGAGAAGACGATGATCGCATAGCAAAAGAAATGACAGTAGAGCAAGAAAACGCCAACACAATTAACAAAGGCGAGCCTTAAGTCCCGGTCTACACGTGAAATTTTTGGTGCAGCAATTCTTCTTTTTTTAGTGAGAAAGAGCGAGAGAGGAAAAGATATGGTATACTTATATTTCTATTTCAACACTCTTCCACAAATTCTAATTTAGAATTTTAGCATTCTAGAATTTCTAAAACTGCTGCAACAAAAATTGCATTGTGTAGACGGGGAATAAAATCATGGGAGTTTTAAGTACAGAATCATTCATATCAACAGCAAAAACTAATAATAGCTAAAAGAAAGAACTAAAGAAATTATGAAGAATGTCTGTGTATAATATAATTCGTATGGAAAATCATTTAAATAAAACCAGTAACACAAAACTTAGAAAAACCCACGATTTTTTTTATTAAATAAAAAAAAAATAATAATATGTAATAAAAAGTAAATAAAACATAAAACATATAAACTTGGCCACCAGCATACAAAATAGCTAAACACTGTGGCCCATAGATATACACTAAAGTCGTTTTTACGTTCTAAGTATTTTTAAGGTGCTTTAAAGCAATTAAAAGCAGCTTTACCTAGTTTTATATTTAATATTTTTTTTTGTGGGAAACTATTTTTTAAAATTAGGTAATTTTATATACATATTGTAAATGACTAACATTCGAATCAACATCATTATATTAACAACATAATCTTCGTGAATAACACTCATATGACGGCTGTACGAATAATCGTGAAACCAAGTGAAAATCGCCAAAACTGCAAAATGAAGAAAAGCCCAAAATAGTTGGATGATTCGTCATAGTGCAGAAACATAAAAAAAGAACAGCGCCCGATCGTTCAAAAAATGAAGAATAACCCAAAAGTGTGAAATGAATAATCGCCCGAAGTTTTTGGGTGTTGTTCATAATGTAAAATCACCCAAATTCGGAATGATTACTCACCCAAAAATTAATTTTTGGGTTTTTAACATTTTACAAAAATTTGGCAGTTATACATTTTGAACAAATACCCAAATATCTAAAAATGCTGAGTCGGCCAAAGTCGATGAACAGTTACCCAATTTTTTTTACAACAATTTTTGGGCGATTTTACATATATGTTTTTCGGGTAATTTTCAAATGGGCGATTATTCGCACAGCCTTATGCGATCCCTGCAAAAATCGTGACTAGTCCATACATGCGTCGTGGCTACAATATTGCTGGTAACTATTGATGATATTTTATGAAAAAACATTCTTGGCAACACTACATTTCATGCTAAAACACGAACATTTGTTTGAAAGTGGTCCATAGCTGCATTACATAGGACCATGTTGTAACTAGTCCATATCAGCTAAAATGGACCAGGTAGACTAATAATTTTTGCCGGGATTGGGTACAATCCGTTATTATCGCCATTACAATTATTGTTGTCATGCAATAACAACAAACGTAACAATGTTGATGGTTACCTAATTTATTATAGAACAAATTCTCTCATACTCACACTCATAGGCTCAGCGATGAAAAGGAAGAACAATGTAGGCCTTCCTTCTAGAAGGCCTCTTTATTACTTCCTTTGGAATCACAAGGAATCAACTATTCATTCCATAGTTATATTTTGAAGCATTTGAAGTATCATATTAGGTGGGTACCCCTGTGGCTGAGTGGTAGCGGTGCTAGACTGTCAGTCCAGAGGTCGTGGTTTCGATTCCCGCCACAGCCTCTGGGTATTTTTCTGCAGACAAACTAATCGCTTCGTAGGTTATGTTTGTTATAAAGAAAATATGTTCTGCACCACATTAGTTTCAACTTTGGACTTTGAAGGCTTTTTCTGGGTTCTCGTTTGATCTTAATGGATAAAAATATAAATTGAAGGTATCACGTTAATCGAACTCTATGGTTTTTAAGTCGTTCAATTTAGTTTTTGCAATAATCAATAATTTTCAATACTACGTGCCTTATTACTTGACTTTACCACCCTCACACTGTGGAAGGTATAATAAGAGCTCTGATCATGAGATCGTGGTTAATCTGGAAATATCATGATGTTCAGTTCGACCCTTATACAGTCAAGAGTTTGTCTTTGTCTTTGCAATTATTACATGCTTTTAAAATTCCTTTTTCAATAAAAATAATTTAATTCAAGAATTAAATTGAACGAACCTAAGCCTGAATAATTAAGTATTTTTGGATTAGAAAATTTTTAAGTATTGAGCCTTGAAGCAATGTCTAACAAACACTTTTTGCAATTGTAAGTTCCTTTAACTCAATGAGTTTTTATTCCATCAACACAACAAAGATCTATTTTGCTTAGTTGAAAAATTTTCTATATTTTTGGAGATAATTAAACAAACAGAACTATAAATTTTAAAACCAATTTTATGTGGAACTGACCTGATAAATGCGGGATAGTCCAGCCTAAAGCGGGATGTCTGGTCAGGTTAATAGACTATTCACACTCAACAACATCTAACATCTACCATCAATTTGCGAGTTTTCCCATACGAATTATACAGGGCTGAACGGCCAACATATTTCAATATCGTTATAATATGTTCCTTTCTCAATTTGTTCCACCCACCATCATTCGATAAATTTAGTGTCATCACTAAAAAGCGGCATAATCAGCCGTGTCACAGATTCCGTTCGGATTGGTTTTGATTCCGTAGTTATTAGTCCGAAAAAGTACATTTTTGGTGCTTTAGATTCCGTTTATTTTGTATTTCGTTTTTACAATAGCGGAGTTCACGTTACATCTGGCAACTGTTTACTCGTTAAATTGGTAATATTTCCCATACATTTTGCTCTCAAAAATTTTTTAAATAAATTTTACAACAATAAAATATATGGAAAATTTTACAAATTTAACGAGTAACCAGTTACCGAATGTTCGTGAACTCCACCAATGATACAGTTTTTATACCTTGAGGCGTTTGTTTACTCTTGTTCTTAGATGCAAAGCTCACATTGAGCTTTTTTATTACCATCGAAAGCTCATGACCAAATATTTATTCGCCGCCCCTATAAGCATGCACGTTTTTTAGTATTTACAGCAAACGAAGTCAGCAGAAAAGTGTTTTTCAATTCCACTTTGAAATTTAAAAGTGGTTTGACTACGAAGAAAATTTTCGTTTTTCGTTTTCTGAAGAAGCAACTTACGGAATTGAAACCACTTCCGATTGGAATGGTATTCTGTGACATGGCTGAATGAGTTTTATTTTCCGACGGGAAAAATAAAACTCCTCAAAGGACTTTTATTTTATGAAGGAACAATAAAGCTCACCTTTTAAGAGTTTCATTCGACCTTTTACTTTTACGTTGAAAAATAACTGTTTTAGATGGATTTATTTTTTTAAATCATAAAATAACTGTTATAAAATAACTTACAACCGTTATGGTCCCTGCAAATTATTTCTCTGTACTTTTGCAAAAATTTAATATGATTAACAATCAACATTGAGACATGTTGATTTTACATAAGTCTTTTTTTTGCAGTGTAAAAATTGAATACCATCATGATTTTCTTATAATATATTTTAAGAAAGAATGTAAGATCCAATTGATAAATAAAAATCGCTTTAAAGAGAAGTTCTAAGCGGTCCTTCAAAACGACCTGAAGGGAGAAGGCCCTTCTAGTTTTACTTCTGGGGAAGATCACCAAAAGCACCAACAAAGACAATGGCATGATGGTATGATAGTATGAGTAAAATTTAAGCAAAAATACACAACGTTTACGAAAACAGTTAATAATAAGTTTTTTTTCGCTTCTTAACAAAGTTAAATAAATTTTACTTTTCATAAATTTTTTCAGGTATTTTAGGTAAAGAGGTTTTTAGTTACGCATGCATGTACACGAGTGTTTAAATATGAATGCATGAGTGTGCTAAAATATGTGCTGGTATTAGTGCTATCTGCCAATATACAGAATACTACTTCTTTGTGTATTTAAAACTCATTGTTTTCTTTATTTTAATTCTTTTTTTAAATTTTTTCGCACATTTTTTTTTACTCAGATGTTATAAAATTTAAATTTAGGTCACTTATTATTATGCCTCACACTGTCATTAATAAATTATGAATTAAGCTTGTGAAATATAAAATGTGTAAAGAATTAAGAATGTTTCCAGCAGAATATGGTACCAATCCAAAAAAAAAACTGACATAATTGTTAAATAGGAATATTAATTGGGGAGGTAGTTTTTTGTGACCCATTTTAAGGTATGAATATACAGCCGAATTTTTCAAGAAATATATGTACATATTTTGAGCACGTACATACATAAATATGGGCATATGTATGTACATATATGTATATTATTTATTTTAACAGAGCTTAAATAAATACTTCTTATTTTTACATTAAGGTGGTTGGCATTTTTGAAAATTGTAGCACTAGAAGAATAATATTTTATGTAAATATTATGCACGCTCTATTTTTCAAATATAAATTAACAGTTAAATCTTAAAATTTCACGTTGCAGTGATTTATTAGAAAAACGTATGATGTGTTTTCGAATTTACATAAAATTTTAACGAATTGCTATAAAAAGTTTTTAATAAGCTTTTGCCACTTGCTAGATGATAGATTAGTTTTTGGCATTAAACAAAAATACTTTCATTGAGACCAACTTTAATGATTCGCCCTCAGAGAGTTCAGTTAGACCAGCCCCTAACGAGATTTAAAATCATCTCAGTACTGCTGCATGAAATTTCATTAAAATATGTTTAATTAGAATTTATAAAGACTGATTCTGAAAGAGGACATTAAAATATATATAAGCACTGGTATTGCCGTTTTGAAGTTTGGGATTCATTTAGGTGGAGTTAAAATACCCCTTTTTACTGTCTCGGATACAAAATCTTTTAAGCCTTTGTTTGTTTTCTTAAATAAATTCAGTAAAGTGCGACTTTGGCTCGCACAAGAATACAAATACAAATAGATATATCCTTTTTTTCATTTTGGAAATTTACATATATCCTTTTTTCATTTTGGAAATTTTTTCGTTTTGCTTTTTAGTTTAATTTAATTTTTTTCTTTTTGGCGATTTTTTTTAATTTTGCTGCTTTTTTAATTTTTTTGTGATTTTTTTTCGATTTTTGGCGGGTTTTCGTTTTTTGGGAATATTTGTTTCTTAGCTTTGCCGTTTTTCCACTTTTGACACTTTTTCTTCGTTTTGGCGATTTTTGGCTTTTTGGCGATTTTTTTGTTTTGGCGCTTCTTTCGTTTTAGTGATTTTTCCATTTTGGCGATTTTTTTTTCGTTTTTTGACGATATTTTTAGTTTTATAGATTTTTTTAAATTTTGGTGTTTTTTCCTTTTGGTGATTTTTTCGGTTTTTGAAGATTTTTCGCTTTTTGGCGATTTTTCGCTTTTTGGCGATTTATTTAGTTCCGACGCTTTTTTATTTTGGCGCTTTTTTCGTTTTAGTGATTTTTCCATTTTTGGCGATTTTTCGTTTTTTGTTTTAGTTTTATCGATTTCTTTTAAGTTTTGGTATTTTTTTCGTTGTGGTGATTTTTTCAGTTTTTGGAGATTTCTTTTTTCAGTTTTTTGGCGATCTTTTTATTTTTGGTAATTTTTTGCGTTATAGCGATTTTTTTACTTTTGGCGTTGTTTTCCTTTAAGAGCTTTTTCCATTTTGGCGATTTTTGTTTTTTGGCATTTTTTTAATTTTGGAATTTTTTAGTTTTAACGCTTTTTAAAGTTTCAAGAGTTTATCTTTTACGGTTTCCAAGATAAAGCCAATTATCTAAATTACATTAACTGATAGAATACCCTTTAATTTATATTGTTTTAAATATCAGTGTTAATTGGTGTAGTCTGTATAATAATGCACCAACGTTGAAAATTTCAAGTGTCTATATGTATTTCAACATGTTTCATTGCTCCCTTTAGAACACCCCTTAATTTTTAGATGTCATAGCGGCCAAAGTTTTACATATTCTGGTAAAACTTTAGGTCCGTAGCTCTTACGGCTCTCGAGAAAATAGCCTGTGATAGACGGGCAGCGTAGCGGAATCAATAGGGTTCCTTAAAACTTTTGGGGGTAAAAACCTACCCTTCAGCGGAGATGTTGCGGACTAAAATGTTGTGCGAAAATATTCTTCGTGGTGTTTTACATAAAAGCGCTAAATACATCTTACACCTTAAATGTCAGGCTTAGAAGATTTACTATGCCGAGTATTAATTGTAAATACGCGCGAAATTAATGTGCTGTTTCTAGAACCCAAACAATCGAATTGAGTGAACAATTTGTATGAAAAGCACTCACTTTTTGGAGTGGTTTCCATAGACATTTTCTACTCAAGTCGATTGCTTGGGTTCTGGAAACACCGCATAAGCCTTAAGCACATACTAAGCGTTGAATGATTTCTGACGTTTAGGTTGAGCTTGGAGCTTGGGTGTATTTGAAGACTTATGATACAATTTTCTAGCAAATATATTTGTAGAATATTTTAGCCCGCTATATCGCCGCTGAAGTGGAGTTTTTTGTACATTTTTTAAGAAAGGTACAAAAAGACTCATACAATGAAGAGTTAGATCCTAGAAATCTTTCATAAAAATGTTTCTCCACAGAAAAAACTAAATATCATTTCTGTAAATTAATTCAATGAAATAGTACATATTTTGTCTAGGAACGAACCTACAAACAAATTTGTAAATATAGACAAAAATTTCATTGAAAAAAACGTTTTTTTTCAGTGAACAAATTGTTTAAATCTATAAAACAATTTGTCTAAAAATATTTGCAAATTGTAAACAAAACAATTTACTAAATCAAACAAAAAAAATTTTCTGAAAAATATCAAGCAATATTTTTGTCTGAATTTATAAAACAATTATGCCTTAATTCACAAACAAATTTTCTAACATAACAGACTAATAAAACAAATTTTCATACAAAAATTTGTTTAATAAGTATCTTATTAATCCAAATTTTTTTGTGAATTAAGGCATTAGTCTATAAATACTAACAAATATTAAAGAAAATATTTTACTCAATCAAACAAAAATATTTACTGAATTTTTTGTAATATATCAAACAAACTTTTTGTCTGGGTCATCATCATCCATTAAGCATTTATGAAATTTCACTTTGTTAAATGTGTTCAAGTATGAATGTTTATCTAAAGACTCTAAAAAAATTGAATGAGACATTAACGAATTGATTCATTAAAAAATCTTCAGTAAACAAACTAGGAACAATCGCATTCCCTTTGCTATCATTGTTGTTGTTGTTATTTGTGTTTATTGAAAATAGGCCCACAAATGTAGGAGTTATTTTCGAAAAAAATTATGCCACCAAACTGCAAGAAAAGCTTGCAATTTTTTTGGAAAATTGTTTCATAAATGGAGGAGATATGCGGATAATCCACTTTTGTGATGAGCAAAGGTCCCGCCCGATTTTCTAAAAAAAAAATTATAACACCAAACTGCAAGCATACCCTTTCAAACAAAAAAAGAATTTTGAAAATTAGTCCACAAATGGAGCAGTTATGCGTGTACAAACATAAACAAATACACACGAATTGGTAGCCTTCACCTTTTTTGAAGTCGGTTAAAAAATAGGATTTTGGTGTACAGTGTTATTAAGTACACAAAGAAGGCTAAAAAATATAAAGATTCTTAGCAAATTTCAAAACTTTATATAACATGTATTTTTTTTTATAAAAATACGATTGAAATAAAAAAAATTGCAAGAAAAAAGTCATAAAAGGTTTGTTTCTTAGCTCTTTTGATTTAGTATCTTGAGAAACAGAATGTTAGTCCCTGTCTATACGAGCCAACTTTTGCTTCTGCAACTTTCTTAAATTTTCTTTTGAAGATGCATTCGTGTGCAAAAGAGATTTGCATGTACATTAGCCAGAGCACCCCTTCCAAATCTTCTCACCTCTCTCTCTCTCTCTCTCTCTCTCCCATAAACCCAAAAATTGCGCAGCAAAATTTGACTCTTATGGACAGGGACTCACAAAATTAGCATGTTGCGCTGAATAATAGCTCTGCTTGATTACTACTTAAGTGCTTATCTGTCTTTGATAATAAATTTCTATCCTTTTGTATTCGTATTTTCTTTAGGCTCTAGGTCAATCAATCAATTTGAATAAAAATCTATTGTATTTTATTTAATATTTTTTTCTTTTATTTATTACTAACTGTGCTCGTGGCTGTGTCCGCTTGAAATTGTGTTGGTGACTTTAAGAGTATCTGTAGGCAATCTTTTAAATTTATCAAATAAATTAAATAAATATTTTTAGTTAAAAGTTATTATTTCGGCTAAAGTTCAATACTTGAATTTATATAAACTCAAATTTTTATTGAAAAAGATAATTTATCTCAGCACAAAAAGGGTTTGGAAAAAGGAAAGAAAATATGGAAATATGGAATAAATAGCCGTAAAGTTGAAAGTCCATAACAAGCGTTTTTGCGTCAACGCATTCACACCTTCTACGTATTCCACACTTTTCTGCATTTCAAGTTACATGTGACTGTTTTTACGCAGCAGTTTTTTAAAGTTATTTTATGATCGCAAATATTTTTAAACTTTATTACAAAAGCAAAATAGTACACTATACAAATATAATCATCGATAGCATTGAAAATAAAATATCAATGGGCATCAAAAACAGCTGTATTGAGATTCTGTAACTTTTGCCAATAACAACAGTTGTTATATTGTCAACTTCTTAAGTTGTTTGCACTAACGATTTTGCGATTCTGTGACTTCTTGTTAACAACATTGTTCAAATCTGACATCATGTGGCATCTCTGTTGAAATAAACGAAAAGCGCGAAGAGGAATATAACAAAAACAAATGAATTTGCAATTGACAAACAGTGAACAGACATTTTTGTTTCATTAATTTCGTTATTTTTGTGAAACAATTGTTAAATTAAATGTTTAAGTAATACAAATATTGTTACTTAAACGTAAATGTTTTATATATTTGTATATTTTTGTGGAAAATTAACTTTAATTGTTGGCATAAAGTACGTGCGACGGCTGAACAGCTGACTCGTTGTCTATTCATTAACAACAGAAAAATTATTGTCGTTAGTTAAACAACAGCAAATATTGTTAAAAATATTACAGAGTAGCTGCTAAATTTTTAAACAATGACAATATTTTTATTGAAATATAGCACCTTCTTTTTAATTTAAAAAATATTATTTAGATTGCATATTTAGTTTAATAGATATGAGCGAATAAAAATTGCCCTTTAAAAAAAAGAAGTTAGCTCCGTCTACCTCCGTCTTCTCACTAGATCCAAATGAAAGGTGAGAGTGTAATCTTTGAATTAACGGAAAACAAAAATCCTGCGCATATCTGCGATCGCTGAATAAACTTATACATTTTCTGAGAAATGTCACGAATATTCCAGTGCACGTTTGTAATAAAATCTGTTGCATGCAATTAGGCTCAAACTTTACAAATACTGTTGCAGCCTCCTCCGAAATGAAAGAATTTGACACAGTTTCAAATACAGTAATCCCTTGATTTAGGTCGCCTCGATTTACGTTGTTTCGGTTAACGTCGTCAAATTATTTGTACCTATCAAATTTGATATGCGTCGTTAAATTTTTAGTGCCTGCCAAATTCGATTTGCCTCGCCATTCGATTTACGTCGCCTCAGTTTCTTACAAGTTATTAGCAAAACCCGGGGAATCCCAGAGTTTAGTTAAAATCTTTGTTTTTCGGTGTTTTATTCGGTTGGCAACATTTTTGTTCACTCCCATTTTGATCTGCGTCGTCATTTCGATTTAAGTCGCCTCAATTATAATAAGAAAAAAAAATACATAGCAGTCCAATTTTTATTATATGCAATATCAAATGCGATTTACGTTGTTTCGAATTACGTCGCCATTTTCCAGAACCAACCGCGATGTATATCGAGGGATTACTGTAAAAGCATTGATAATGAGGCTTGTAATAAATTTAATAGAATATATACTTTATATAGCTTATAATATGCCTTTCGAAAAGTGGTCTGTGATCGATGCAAAAAAAAAAAACAAGATTTTATAATAAAAAACCAAGCATCGTATTCAGACGGCATTAAAAAAACCCGAATGAGCTTCCAAGTTGATTCTGTACAACGAGGATCTGGGTCTTCGAACGATGGCAATACCTCAAAACGTTTCTTTTCCAACCCTGCACTTATTGCCGATATAACAGGTGTTAATGAAGAACTTATAGATTGCTTTCGAATTATTCTTCAGATAATAACATGTGGGAAGAAAATGTGTACTGTGAAGTTTCAAAAATTTGCATGGGATACGGCTGAGATATTTCTTAAAAAAATATAACTGGTACTTCATGCCTATTGCTGTCCATTAAATACTAATACATGGAAAGGACATAATTGATGCAGCAGTACTCGCTATTGGTATTCTCTCTGAGGAAGCAGAAAAATCATGTAATAAAGATTACAGGAAGTAAAGATTATTTCATTCCAGAAAGTGCAATAGAACTTCAACAAATACTGATGTTTTGCAACGTTTTCTTGCATCTTCTGATCCTTGTATAACTAAGATCTCTTAGAACTGGATGATCTAGTTAAGGAAATGATAGTTGAATGAATAAAATGTTTGATTATTTTTGACTCATTTTGTTTATAGTTATATATGGACGGTGGGCGTGGCTGATAGTGATGAAACTTTGTATACATATTTTGTTTATTTTAGGAAGTTTATGTACGAAATTTGATATTTTTTTTCGGATAAGATTAATCTTATGCGATAAAATTGATTTGGAATGTATTGGAGTTGGGCGATGGGCGTGGCAGATGTTGATGAAACTTGTCATGCATTTTTGTTTGTTTTAAAAAGTGTACGTACCAAATGGGAAGAGTTTTGTTTGGATAGGAACAATTTTAAGCGAAAAAATTGATTTGGGTTGTATAGTAGGTGGGCGATGGGCGTGGCTGACATTAATAAAACTCCGTATGCATCTTTTGTTTACTCTACGAAGTATATGTATAAAAATTGAAGGCTTTTGCTTCGATAGGAACAATTTTAAGAGGAAAAAATCGATTTGGATTGCATGGGCAGTAGGCGATGGGCGTGGCCGAGTTTGATTAATTTTAATTTTTTCCTTAATATAGTCAATATAATACTCGGTGCAAGTTTTCAATGATCTAGGACAACTCCTTATATTTTTTGCAGAAAAATGTATCAAGCCATCCCTCTGTGCGCCGCTGATGACGCTTACAAAAGTAGAAAGTACACCTACTTTTCGGATTCGACGCGGCAAAGCGTACTGCTCTGTAATTTGATACGTACAACGCGTGCAACGCGTGCCACCTTTCATATTATATTTCCTTAAATAAATTAGTTGACAAGTGATAATAAATTAAGTAAAGTGCGACTTTGTCTCGCACACGAAAAGTTCCGTACAAATATACATATGTATATACCTGTTCGTTTTTGCCCTTCTTTTCATTTGGGAAGTTTTTTCATTGTGCTTTTTTGTTTAATTTTATTTTTTTTTTATTTTTTAAGTATTTTTCGTTGTTTTTGGCGATTTTTTTGTTTTGGCGCTTTTTATTTGCGTGATTTTTTCGTTTTTTTCTGGCGATTTTCCGTTTTTTGTAATTTTTTTGTTTGTTGCCGATTTTTTAAGTTTTGGCGATTTTTTGGTTTTGGCGTTTTTTAATGTTTTTTTTCACTTTTTGACGATATTTTTAGTTTTAGCGATTTATTTTAGTAGCGGTGATTTTTTTTCAGTTTTGGCGCTAATTTTCGATTTTGGGGATTTTTTTCGATTTTTGGTGATTTTTTTTGGTTATGATACTTGTTCTCGTTATAGCGATTTTATTCGTTTGTTTTTTTTTAGCGATTTTCGTTTTTTTGCAACTTTTTTTGCAACTTTTTTTGGTTTTTTTTTGCTGATTTTTTGGTTTTGGCTTTTTTTTTTGTTTTAACGTTGTTTTTTTCGCTTTTTGACGATATTTTTAGTTTTAGCAGTTTATTTTAGCTTTTTGCGATTTTTTCAGTTTTGGGGATTTTTTTACAGTTTTTGTGATTTTTTTAGTTTTAGCGATTTTTTTGTTGTTTTGACACTTTTTTCGTTTTTGCATTTTTTTTGGCTTATGCCCTTTTTTTGGTTTTATTGCACGCCTTATAAGCGAAGTGTTGAGGTGGGTCCTACTCTAACTTCACGCGAAACTACTGATATTTCAAACTTAAAATGGCTCTATTATTATTATATATTGCACTTGCAAAAAATATATACACACACATACTAAGAAAAAAAAAAACACTATTTTTAACACTCATGACATTTTTAATGTCATTTTTATTATTTAAACTAATTAAAAAACTGTTTAAAAAAGTTCCGCCTTGGACGTCCGTTTGTCTGTATGTACGGTTCTTGTATGTGGTCACGATAACGACCGAAAGACTTCACTAATCGAGTCCTTTTTGCTTTTTTACGCTTCAGTATAATTAGGAATAGAAGCCTATTTAATATTTTTTTTTTCATTTCTGGCAATTATTTCGTTTTTTATGATATTTTTAGTTTTAGCGATTTTTTATGTTGTAGTGCTTTTTTCGTTTTGACGACTTTTTTCGGTTTTTGGCGTGCTTTTTAGTTTTTTAGCGATCTTTTTAGCTTTGGTGATATGTTGCATTTAAGCGATTTTTTTAATTGTGGTGCTTTTTTCATTTAAGCGCTTTGTCATTTTGGCGATTTTTCGTTTTGACATATTTTAAATTTGGAATTTTTTAGTTTAGCGTATTTGAAAATTTCAAGGTTTCCAAGATACAGCATATTGTCTAACTTACATAGTAAAATTACATTAGCTGATAGAACACCCTTTAATTTTTATTGTTTTAAATATCAGTGTTAATTGGTGTAGTCTATTCTACAGACTACACCAATTAACACTAACTTTGAAAATTTAAAGTTACTATGTATAAGTGTCTGTATATTACATTAGTATTTCAACATGTTTCGTTGCTCGCTTTAGAACACCCTTTAATTTTTAACTGTCATATATTTGCTGTTGTAGCGGCAAAAGTTTTACATATTCTGTGAAAATTTGAAGTCAGTAGTTCTTATGGTTCCTGAGAGAACAGCCTATGACAGACAGACAGACGGACAGACAGACAGACAGACGAACAACGTAGCGAAAACAATTGGGTCCCTTTACACTTTTGGTGTACGGAATCCTAAAAATGAACAAAGAACGCTGATGAGATAGTGCAGCGGCCTCGATATTCTGCTCTCAATAAAAATTGAGTTTATCTCACTTCAAATATCGCACTTAGTGGTATAAACACAATTGGGACGAGCGACGAACTTCGCATAATTCGACGAACTTGTCGGTAAGAATTCGTTGCGTAAAGTCATCTCGTGAAACATAATTAATTTTGACGAACTAACAGTTCTATTCAAAGTCTATGGATAGATACCAAAGTCTATGGATAGATACCAAGTTATACAAATATTCACTGCGGCAAAAATCCCATGCATAAATAAATGTTCACACCAATAAAATTATGAGTACATATTTACACAAATAAATAAATGCAAAAATCGATATCAAGTCTTGAAATTGATTAAAAGTCGCTTAGACTCTAAGAAGGACCGAAATTTGAAATACATCACACCTGTCGCAAAAATTTTGAAAATTCGCATAAAATCGTAATTTTGGAAACAAGCCTTAATTAAAATTAATTAGACTCGTAAGGTAAGTCAATAAATAAATAGCTCGGGAGGGAGAAAGCGCAAAACATTATACAAATTCGCCAAAGCTTGCTAAAATTTTCAAATTAAAGACCCTAAATAACAATAAATAAAGCCAAAAGTTACACCTTTCGCGAAAACAACAGAAATTTGCGAAAAATTGCAATATTTTAAATAAGCCATAATTTTGACTAAAAATCGCTAAGACTCTAAGAAATGCTAAAAATTCGACAAATAACGCGAAAATGTCGAAAATTGCCAAGAACTTGCTAACAGCGGCGTAATAGCAGAGTCTAATATTGTTTAAAATACGCTAAAAGTGTTAAGAAGCAGAATACTTGCAAAAAAGTCACTTTATAGCGAACATTGCAAACATTTGCGACAAGTTGCAAAATCGGAAAAGAAGTCGCCAAACTGTTAAAAATAAAATAAGCTCGAAAAGAATGCGAAATGTCGCAAGTTCGCGAAAATCTTCTATATGTATTGCAGAAATCACTGCAAACACTGTTTACAATGTGACTAGTAAACGTTGTTTTTTAATTTTGGTGTACGACGAATATTCGTAACGAAAAATTCGTCGTTCGTCCAGTTGTGTAATTCCCAATTGCCCTAAAATCAATGAATTAAATCATTTTCAAAAAACTTTCGAAGCTTCAAAATTAATTTTACTTTTAAACATGACAATCACATTTTATTATTTATTTGTTGTTAGTTTTCTTTTCTTTCTCGACCACATGACAGACAACCCAGTTTTAATCTCATTTCGATTTTGTTGCTCTTCTACTGACAAAAAAAAAACAAAAAAGTAACAAATACTCGGGTAAATATTTCCATAATGTGTCTTAACAATTCTTTTATACTGATTCACTTTCATATGTGACATGACTACATTAACCATACTCAACTTTTTGTCATTATTTTTTATTTACTTTTTAAAAATTTTCATTATGTTGAGCGGTTTTGATCATTTTTTTTTGGTGGGCCAAAGAAAGGGAAGTGGAAAGGAGACAGGTGAAGAAAGGCCAGCAGAAGAAGTTAAATTGTCAAAGAGTTAACGACAAAGAAATAAAAAAATAAATAAATAAAACAGTTAAGAATCGTCAAAAGGTTGGCAAGACAAACGTAAACTGAGAGTTAGACGTCTAGATAATGCACAGTGGTTTATTTTTAATCAAAATTTTAAAAGAAAATTTTAAGTTTTATTAAATAAAAGATTTATTGATTTTAATGTGATTATTGCGAACTACTTTGCTTTGAATCCAAAGCGATTATATAAGCTAAAGCTCGTAACGTGATATTCAGAAAGAATTAGATATGATCAATATTGAAAGGAACAAAGGAAAATTAGCATCAGTTTTATTTTCAACATACACAGCAGAGTAGTTATGGAAGGCCCTCTACCGGACCGGGCTTAAAAGTTGTTGAGTGAATAGAAGTTAACAATTAGAAAATTTCTAAAAAATCGAAGGAAAATGAGTGTCATTTTCAAAGAAAATTCAAACGAAAAAATCAATATAAAAAAAATTTTTTTTTAAATCTTTTTGAAGGTTCCGATACACCAAAAGTCTAAAGGAACCCTATTGTTTTCGCTACGCTGTCCGTCCGTCTGACCGTCTGTCTGTCACAGGCTGTTTTCTCGGGAACCGTAAGAGCTACGGACCTGAAATTTTCACAGAATATGTAAAACTTTGACCGCTACAGCAATAAATATATGACATCTAAAAATTAAAGGGAGTTCTAAGGCGTGCAACGAAAAATGTTGAAATACTAATGTAATATGCAGACACTTATATATAGACACTTTTTTAAATTTTCAAAGTTCGTGTTAATTGGTGTAGTCTATAGAATAGACTACACCAATTAACACCGATATTTAAAACAAATTAAAGGGTGTTCTATCAGTCAATGTAATTTTACTATGTAATTTAGACAATCTGCTCTATCTTCGGAACCGTAAGAGCTACGGACCTGAAAGTTTTACATATTATGTAAAAATTAAAGGCTATTCTATTAGTTATTGTAATTTTGACTATGTAATTGAGACAATATGCTGTATCTTGGAAACCGTAAGATGTAAAATCTTGAAATTTTAAAACACGCTAAAACTAAAAAAATCCAAAATTAAAAAAATTTCAAAACGAAAAAAACGCTAAAATGAAAAAAGCGCTTAAAGGAAAAAAGTGCCAAAATTAAAAAAATTGCTAAAACGCAATATATCACCAAAATTGAAAAGATCGCCAAAAAAACTAAAAAATAGTTAAAACTAAATAAATCATCAAAAAATGAAAAAAATCGACAAAAAATGAAAAAAATGAAAAAAATCACAAAAACGCAAAAACCAAAAAAAAAGCGCCAAAAACCAAAAAAAAAAATCGCCAAAACGGAAAAAGTGTCAAAACAAAAAATAAACATCGCTAAAAATAAAAAATCACAAAAAGCCGAAAAAATCCCCAAAAACGAAAAAAGCACCAAAACTGAAAAAATCGCCACAACTAAAATAAATCGCTAAAACTAAAAACAGCTTAAAAAAGTGAAAACGTGAAATAAATGCTATAACCAAAAAAATCACCAAAACTAAACAGATAGGCAAAAAACAAAAAAATTGCAAAAAACGAAAAATCGTCAGAAAAAAATTAAAAAAAAAATCGCGTAAAACGCCAAAACAAAAAAACTAAAAAAAACAACGAAAAATACTTAAAAAAATAAAAAACTAAAATTAAACAAGAAAGCACAACGAAAAAACTGCCAAAATGACAAACGGGGCAAAAACAAAAAGGGATATACATATGTATGTGTATTCGTACGTAACCCTTCGTGTGCGAGCCAAAGCCGCACTTTACTTAATTTATTTTATTTTCAACCGACTTCAAAAAGGAATGAGGTTATCAATTCGTGTGTATTTTTAAAAATTTTTTCAAAGATATTTTTAGTTTTGGCGATTGATTTTAGTATTGGCGATTTGTTTAGTTTTGGAGTTTGTTTGTTTTTGGCGATTTTTTGTTATTTGGTGATTTTTTTATTTTTGCGGATTTTTTTGCGACTTTTTCGGTTTTTGACGATATTTTAAGTTTTGGTGACTTTTTTTGTTTTGGCGCTTTTTTCGTTTTGGCGATTTTTCGGTTTTTGGCGATTTTTTAGTTTTGGTGATTTCTTTTGGTGCTTTTTTTCCTTTAAGCGCTCCTTTCTTGGGCTTGGAGATTTTTTCCTTTTGGTGTTTTCTAAATTTTGGGATTATTATTTTTAGCGTTTTTTTTAAATTTTTGTTTTGCCGTTTTGTTTTTGGCGATTTACTTTTCGGCTTGCTCCATGCGTTAAGCACATAAATAACTCTGTCATTTGTGAACCGATTTAAAAAATTTTTTGTTTGAAAGGGTTTGCATGCACTTTGGTCCCATAATTTTTTTTTTCGAAAATCGGTAGGTAAATTTTCTTCGCCCACGCATAACTCTGTCATTTGGCTACCGATTTTCAAAAAATTTTTTATTTTTTTGAAAGGGTTTGTTTGCTGTTTGTCCCCATAATTTTTTTTCAAAATTCGGCAGGGAACTTTTGGCCCCCCCCTCCCCTCCACGCATAATTCTGTCATTTGTGGATTGATTTTCAAAATTATTTTTTTGATTAAGTTATGAGTTTTAGTCGTCGAACTGTATGGGTTTATATCCAAATAAATTTAATTCATTTGGCTTGAGTTTAATTGTAATTTAATTTTTCAATTAAATTATATTTTTATTTAGAGATAAATGTGAATCATGTAGAGAAAGAAAAATTTTACTGCATGGAGGGTTGAACTGACAAGTTTCGATAGCTCCCGCTAATCTCTTCAGAATTCTTTTCTGCTTAGACCATCCCACCAAAGTCGGTGATTTGCAGTCAAGAGTTTAATATCATCTAAATTTAATCATTTCATACTGTAACTCTGGGAGTTGTATTTTATTTGATAGTGAACGAAAGTGAATATCAATACATTTTTCTTTATATCTTGTGTTAAGCTTCTTGTTATTTCTCTTGTTATTTGTTTGTTCAGTTTATTTGAACATGTACATCCTTTTTGCTAGGTGCCTTTAGAGTTTAACAATTAAGTTATGAGTTTTAGTCGAACTGTATGGTTTTATATCCAAAGAAATTTAATTATTTTGCCTTGATTATTTTTTTGTTTGAAAAGGTTTGCCTGCAGCTTTGTTCTATAATTTTTTTTCAAAAATCGGTGGGGAAAAATATCGAAAAACAAAGATTGCAAAACAAAAATTTTTTCAAATTTGTACCATTATTAAGAAAGTTATGAGCAAAACACTAAAAAAGCGATTTGTTGAAGATTTAATATCTCTTAAACGACTAATCAAAAAAGTCTCAAAATTTACCAGGAAGGCTTTTTTGAGGGATACTAAAAATATCACCAAAAAGATAATTCAACCCCGTCGATTTGATTTGGAGTGCCCCATATATGTACATGTGATTACTTGCTTGATTTAAATATGCACATTAATTTTTGTAAAATAACTCGTTTCGCTGTTATTATTTTAAATGAGTAATTTTAACCATAAAAATTGGTCATTTTAACTACAAAAGTTGTTAAACATTAAATTAGTAATTTCAGCAAAAAAAAAAAGTAAAAAATTAAAAATAAATAAAATATATAATAATTTTAATTTTGAAATTCGTCTTTTCCCAAATTTATATTTTGCAATTCAGTTATATATAATTTTTTTTGTACTTGAACCTAACCTGCAGACAAAATGACTAGTATGTGTTTAGAAATATACTAGTTGCTTTTCTATTCAGACTAGTTGCCTAACTGTCCTTTTTCCATATATCAAACTATCGATTTTAAAATTAGGTTGTAATAGGAGCCCAACTAATTCATTTGTACATAGTTATATGCTAGTTGAAATACTAGTTATTATAGACTAGTGCGTTTATTAGTTTCTGTATTTATAGTTTTATAAATATTAAAAAACATTTAGCTCTACCGGTGTATGAACACAGAGTCCTCAATTTCAAGGCATGTACTCTATCCACTGAGCCACTTTCTACTTATTATATTTAGAGCTAAAATATTGTTTTATGTATTTACACCTCAAAATATGTCAATTTATAAAAAATAATTTAAATTACTAGTATCATTACAACTAGTTATATGACTGTTCCAAAATGTTGTTTCATTACAACTAGTAAGATGACAGTCCTTTGTTGACTAGTAACGTTACAACTAGTAATATGACTATCCAAAAGCTTAACTAGTTATACATTTGGCTGCAGGATAGGTTCTCCCAATTCTTCGCATGTTTGTTTACCGACGCCTTTGCCATCTCAGCCAAGTCATCTTGTTAAGTAACGACAGCAGAAAGTAAATATAGGCATGAAATGACTTATAACTTTAAAAGACCATTTTAAGCAATAAAAATTGTTTGTTCCTAAAAACTGTTTATTCATAAAAATTTTTTATTTATAAAAATTGCAACAACAATTTACATTAATAATTTAAATTGGTTAGATTTTCCTAAAATATTATTTTGATTGTACCAACCAACCTGTAAATATAAGAACGTCAGTTCGGTCATGAAAGCTTATATGATTTCGTCACCGTAACTTGTATATCTATAGTGCAACCGCCTATGCGACACCTGAAGATGCGTCCAATGGGTGGCATGCAACTACACGCATAAAGATGCATTTAATGTAATTAAACAAAAAACTTGTTAAAATTTTTACAAGTTTTCATCAACATTCTTAACTGCTTCACTGTGCACTACTACCACAAAAAAAGCTAACAAAAAATTTTAGCCACAAAAATAAATAAATAACCAAAGATTTTATTTGTTTAACAGTTTTTTTTCTTATTATTTATTTTTTGGTGAATATTTAATTTACGGAAAAATATTTTAACGACAACGTTGACCCAGTTAACACAGTCGGAGACACACGCACACATAAATATACAAGTACTGACACACATACACACTCACACACACGCTTCAAGTGAGTTGATTATTATAATGGGTTTTGGTTGTCTTTTTTGTTCACAACCAAAAGTTGCTAATTTAAAAGACACAGAACTTTGGGGTTTTTTTCTTCTCCTTTTTGCAAATTAGCAATGTTATTTTTGTATATAATTTTTTTTGTTGTCAATTACAAAGAAAGTGTTAAAGAGCGTAAGGCGCGGACTGTAGAGGAGTTTTTTTTCTTGTTAAATCTTAAGTTAAGAAAGGTAATCACGAAATGAAAAATAAACTGAAGACATTGGATTAAGTAAAAGGTGTGGAGAATAAAATTAAAGGGGGAAATATTTATGATGCTAAAAAAAAATATTACAGCAACGAAAACCATGTCTTTGGCCATGATTAAAGAACTCATATGACATCATGCCAAATTAATTATTTTTTTTGCATGATGGGCAACAGAGGGAATTGACAGGTATGACTCTTTGTTAAATAAGTATTTTGCAAAATTTTATATTATAAAATATTTTTTCATAGAATGAATATGCGAAATGGATTTCATCTCGTGAGTCATGGAGTAATTCTACACCTGTTGAAAGAAGAGCCGTAAAATTATATTGTGATGGGTAGATGGGTTGGGTTAGAAAAACAGAAGTTACTAGTTCTCCAATCTCAAGAAAGAGAAGGCAAATATGTATCAATGTCGGTTTTATAACCAGACAATGCGTTTTTGGACGATACGCACAATTCTCAGGAGTTGAGTATAAATATATCCGCCACAGTGTAGAACACTTTTAGCTCCACGGTGCCTGATAAGGCATGCTTTGCCGTGAATTCGGCGAACTATTGGATATCGCATTAATTCAGACACTTTATAACAAGCTGTTATTATTGTTGTTATTTTAACAGCTCTGCTGTTATCGGGAATGTACAATAAAAAAAGAAGATTCTAATGGCTGATCCTGGTGGTGGGGACTAAAAAATATAGTAACGTGGTTCGGCGTCTTCAAAGTTTAAGGCCGAGGCACATAGAATCCTTCATATTTTATACGTCGCCTTTTTCAACTGACAACTAAGTTGAAATACATATTTTCGTATGAGCTTTGTCCCATTCGGTATCTCCCCATCAACAAAAAGTACTAAAGTTGGGTAACTTTTAACGTACGTTGAGTACACAGAAAAAAGTATCACCAAAAAATGTTGAAACTAAATTTTGTCTAAAAATAAATTTAATTTTCGGTAAATGTTCTATGAATTGTTTGTTTGACTCTTATTTAAAACGCAAACACCAAAAACAACAAGAACAAAAAAAAAATCAAGAAAATAAAAACAACCCCGGTGACGATATACTTACAAATAACAAAAACCACAATGATAGCAAAAGGAATGCGATTGTACCAAGTTTTTTTACTGAAGATTTTTAAGTGAATCAAATCGTTAATGTCGTTGCGTTAATTCTCATTCATTCTTTTAGAATGTTAAGATAAACATTCAGACTTGAACACATTTAACAAAGTGAAATTTCATAAATGGTTAATGGATGATGATGACCCAGACAAATATTTTGGTTGACTAAATATTTTTATTTGATTAAGTAAACTATTTTGTTTAGTATTTGTTAGTATTTTTGTTTTATAAATTCACACAAAAATATTGTTTAATATTTTTCAGAAAATCCAGTAAATTTTTTTGTTTGATTTAGAAAATTGTTTTGCTTACAATTTGTAAATATTTTATACAAATTGTTTTATAGATTTAAGCAATTCGTTCACTAAAAAAAACACTTTTTTCAATGAAATTTTTGAGATATTTTTGTCAATATTTACAAATTTGGTTGCAGGTCCGTTCCTAGACAAAATATTTACAATTTAATGAATTCCTTTACAGTTTTTTCTGTTGTGTCGCACCAAAAATAAAATAAAACCAAATGAAATAAATAAAATGGTGAACAAAGTTATTGAAGCTGTTCAAATCAAACCAAATTTAGTTGCAGAATCATGTGAAGAAAAAACCAGCTGATTTAATATCTGTCAACAAAATTCTCATATCGTTACGTTAATGGCAGTTGAAAAACGCGACGTATAAAGTACAACGGATTCTATGTGTCTTGGACTTTACTGTTCGTATTAATTTTAGGGGAAGCTAAAGTTCTCCACTGTTGCACATTGTTATAGTGAATCTTCATAGGAAATCTTGTAATCCTTATGTTTTGGGTATGAAGTGTGTTCAGGACTTTTCTGTAAAAACTACAGGGAACATTTTTGTGAAACATTTTAACCCTCTAGCTCTTTGCTTTATGAGTCTTACTATACTAGGATTCAGAACCCAATTTTGCGGTCTCCAATAGACAGAAGGTGCTAGACATGACACTTGTCACTGCGACATACTCTCATCAAATTGAGACTCTGCTACTTCTCTGACCATCTCTATCTACAACTCTCAATTAGTATAGTTAAAAGAGTTACAAGATTTTATTTAAACTTTACGTCTGTTTAAATAAAATCTTGTAACTCTTTTAACTATACTAAGGAGGAACAAAATAACATTTGCAAGACCTCAAACCATAAGCATGGTACTGTGTTCATCATTTCGTGCGAGCTGCTGTCAAAAGTTCATATAAAAAAATTGTCATAATTTTCTCATGACAAATTGTTGCAGAAGTAGTACTCTGTTTATTTTGTGAAAAACATATGAAATGTATCTACAACATTTTGAGTCTTCATGTGAAATAATATAAGCACCACTTTTTTCGTGTGGAATTTACTACAAACACATTGGGCTTTTTTAATAACGTACACAATTGCAGCATACTTTTAAGGGCTATTATAATTGGTTACTTGTCATATTTGTCGTATGAAAAACCTAATGTTGATCAACATTTTTCGCAAATTTGAACAGAGTACTTAGCTATAGTAGAGGAAGTGCCTAATATTTATAAAGCTGTAGACAAACTAAGCAGTGCGTTTAAGGAGTCCACAAATGGCACAAAATATCCTCTAGGTGTCGCAGTGCCGGTCTTTGGACCAGATCTTTCCCCTAAGGAGGATACAAGATTATCTTGCAGACCATCCGTACAACGCCACAAACCGCAAGTCACCTTTGTGATCGGACAGTATAGCGAAATCTGGTAATAGCTGCCATAGGCTGTTTAATGAGGCTAAGAGAACAGGCAGCTGGATACTCTGCAACGCTTCATTGCAAGAAATTCAAGAACAAAGTTAGGAGTCCAACAGTTTACTCAGCGACCGGCTTCTGTCGGGGACACTCTACGGGTGACTTACTGGTCTTCCTTTCGGAAAAGTGGTGCCACTCGAGCTTTCTCAAGGATCGTCTATACGAAATGGAGTCTCATCAAACGAGTTCAAGATTAATTCAGAGGTACCACAGGGCTCCGTTCTTCCTCCTACACTATTTCGTATCTTTCTTTATGTCTGTCAAACTTCCAACCCTATCTCCTCTTTCAATGACAGCAGCATTTGCCATTCATAACCACTCATCAATAGACCAAGCTTGGGAGATTGAATGATGAATGATATACTTGTTATATGCTTAGGCACAGGCGTATGACCGGACGTGCTGCTCCATCTGTAATTACGGACGTTGTAAGTGTTAAGGAATCAGAAGCGTTTGATGTTCTTGGAATGAAAATCCAATGTAACGTTCGATGGAATGATCACACTTTTCAGGTCTCAAAAGAAGCATTCAAGTGCCTCCGTTTTTTGAGACGGTGTAACAGATACTTCACTTCATCTGATCTCCTTAATATTTATAACACTTATATCCTACCAAATATAATGCAACTCGCATGTATAGGCCGGTGCTTCAAAATCTAAGAAGAAGCTTATCGGTGATAGCTAACTCTATTGACTCACTGGCGGATAGACACAATGTGGGATGTGTTTCATGGGGTGTGTTTCGTGTGTTGTGTTTCGTGGGGTGTGTGAAATCAGGGAGCTTGTCCCCGAAACACGTCTTTTATTAAGAGAGCATCCATTTGTGGTCGGTCTGTCGGTGAACCGCACTAAGCATTACAGAGAGAATTCATACTTTGGCCGAACAGTTCGTATGTGGAATAAACTCTCCATAGAGGTCTTTCCAGTCACTTTCAGCGTTGAAAAGTTAAAATCGAATGTCCACAGACACTTCTCCCTCTGTAATCCTTTCCATAACCAATTTTCTTAGTTCCGGCACAATGCATTGTATAAGTAGGAGTCAAACCTGAGTACTGCTCAAAAAAACCGCAAGCGTTGGAGGGAGATCTGTAGGAATGAAGAACTATCACTTCTTCTGTGGGTGTAGCACATATCACCTGGCACCCCTGCAGAGACACGCAACAAGGTAGTGTGCTATCACCCCTCTTGCGGAATGTGGCTTTTAATGTGCTGCTGAAAAGAACTGGAATCCATGTATACTAAAACTGTTACATACGCAGATGCAAATTTAGGGCTTCCATTTACACACGTTAGCACAAAGGATGGAGGCGGCACATACTGAGGTCAATTCACAGAATGACCTAAGTGTTAATCCAGCCAAAATGGAACTAGTACTATCCTCCAGAAGGTATAAAATTTCATCCTTCACGCTACCTAAATTAAATGGCATCACAATAGCCTTTCGGACCACGTCAAATATTTTGCTGTTAGCCTTGACAGTAAATTAACATGGAGATTATTTTCCTAGGCATAAGTCCTAAAGGTGTCAATTAGATACTAGAGACAGTAAATAAAATGATATTATTTCACGGTACATCAGTCCGGTGGAAAGCACTGGACTCGGCGAACAATCGATGTTAGAGGAGATTCTTCGCATAATGGCAGTCATGATAATTGGTGCTCTAAAATCGACGCCAACGAAGGTACTTTTTCCTATGTTGTGCTGGCTTCCAGTGGATCTACTGTCACTATGTAGTCAGGCTTAACTCAATCGGCACATGGAACTATCGAACATGGGGTCATGCTGGCATTTTGTAGGCTATTGAAATTATTCCAGATCTCATAGACTGTTGCACTCCAAACCATCTTTCAGGAGGGAATTTCGATACTACTTGGCGGGGGACTTTAACCCATAAGCACACGGAGCCCGTCATGCTTACACAGATGGCTCCAATTCGTAATTCGAGATCAAAATGTCCTTTAGACTCTCGGATGAATGTAGCATCCTACAAGCACGAAGATATGTCATCAAAAGTGCAATGAATAGAAATATGTAAATTATAATCGATAATCAAACGGAAATCTAGCCCTAGAATGCCGCACATCACTACACACGATGGCGAGTCACTCAGGCATTACCTTCACATGGGTACGTGGACATGAGTCTATTTCATGCAACACCATCGCGGATGATCTGACTAGAAGCTTAGTCCTCCTTCGGTATGTCGATATTAACAATCTCTGCGATCTCCCACTCTCATCCTGCTGTAGACGACTTGATGCTGTCCTTGTGAAGACGGCTCAAAACAAATGATACAAGTAGCCATTCTGCTCTGGCCTCGCCTGGACACGTTAGACCTAGACAGCTTCTAAGCTTCAAATAGTTGCACCTGCGGAACTTCATGGTCACTGCACTGCACTTTAGGAACCCACACAAAACGTATGAGTCTCGTTTAGAATAACTACTGCTTCAGAAAATGTATACATCTGCTGTGCCTCTGTTTAGCTCTGGAGGATCTCCGCCTTCATCTTCTGGGCAAAAGATCCTTCAGTAGCCTCTCCGAGATATCAGAAATATAACCCAGATATAAGTTCCTATATCAGGAGGAGCGGATGGTTTTTTTGCCGACTCCCCAAACGGCGTTTAATGTGTAAAACGATCCCACCTGCACGGAATTTCTATTTCAATGCGCCTAAATCTTCTCTCTCCTCACTTTCCACAATCTAACTTTTCTATTTAAACTTAACCTTCTCTTTTTATTCTTCCATATCTTTTTCATTCTCTTCCCCAGGTATCACCGAGGGGTGCATAATCTTGGAACCAAGTGGGCTAGAATCTGTCATATCCTTTACCAACAATCTGTTAACCTAACCTTCTTCAACAGTGCTACAGCGGGACAAAAATATTTGTCATAAAATTTGTCATTCTGAAAAACGCAAATGATTCCATCTCTGTAGTATTAACAGTTTAACTTACATCGAATATTTAAATAGCTTTTTTATATTGAAGATATCCTTAATAAAATTACTTCATACAAAATTACAGTTACTTTTTAAAATGGACAGTACTACCCGACTAGAAATTTTCCCTATGCTCATATTAGGGCCCGATTGGGAATACATGTGGCAAACCCAAAAGGGTTATCCAATTTGGGATATGATCGGGAACCTTATGGGATAGCCCATCTGCAAATTAGTGACTTAATATAAGTTCTTCCCAAGTGGGAAACTATTGGGAACTTTTTGGGAAGATCTAGCAAAAATTTTTAATCATATTATTTGCTCATCTTCAATAGAGGCGATTGTTACATAATTTTGTCCCTTGGATAGCTTCAGCAATTTTAATTCAATATTAGAGTTTGATATTTTTCCGATTTGAGCCAATTTTTGCAAGATTTTGATATTTCTCTACAGGAAACCAATCAGGTCCCAAATACGTTTCTGCGTTACATCGGAATCGGGATCCCAGTTAGATCCCAAATGTGTTTGCGTGAAAATTTCTAGTCGGGTATGTCCCCTGAAACATAGGAATTACTGCAATTTACCTATCGATAGAGGAAAAAAGTTGCTGATTTTTACAGTATTAAAAACGTGTTTTGAAAAATGTGACTTAGTGTAGTTTACTTCTCACCTACAAATATTTGTGTAAGGTTTCGTGTTTTTTTGAGGAGATATATCAAACTGCATTATTGCATTCGATCGTGGACCGGCATCTGTCGTGATATGTAGGGCTCTCCCGAATGGGCATAACGATTAAAAACCCACCACGGAACTCTGGGAGTCACGTCCATCTTGGGGTCGCTTTCGCATTACTTCGAGATGGCCTCCTATTTTGTCTTTCTTTACCTGCGCCCAGGCCACAGCAGTTTTTTGATTTATTTAATTGTCATTGTTTTGACTTGCACCTGGCTCTAAGGACACTCTATCCATAGCTTTCTTTTTCATCCGGACCACATACTCACTGCACTTTTTACAGCGTCCCATGTTGCTTTAACGCTTGTTAATTTGTCGATCAGATTTACTGCTGCAATCATACCGGTTTGCATCTTCAGTTCTTCGCGTCTGGCAGACCAGCGTTCACACGAAAAGAACATGTGTTCTGCATTGTCAGTTACTTCCCCTTTTTCATTATCTCATTTTGTCCAGATACTTCCTGAAATAGCCGTGATCAAATAGCATCTGCGTCAGGTAATTATATACTTCTCCATGTTTCCTGTATATCCACTTTCCCAATGCCAGGAATAAGTTTGTCCATCCACCTAAAGTACCAGTCTTCGTTCCATCGATCCTGCCACCTCTCAATGGTTCGGTGTCTAAAGTCTGGTAGGTTCAATGTATGATGTTTGGCTTGTGGTAAACATCGTGATGCGCTCTGTGTCTTGAAAGACGATTGGTATCATTTCTTCCCAATTGTAAGCATAGCTGCCAGAAATGACGATTTTTTACGATATGGCTAAAAACGATATGACATACTGTGTTCTCATATCGTAAGTTTTTTACGATATGACAACACTGAGAAAGTCATGCAAGGTGCATTGCTTCCTCAGTGTAGTCATATCGTACAAAACTTACGATATGTCAACACAGTATGTCATATCGTATTTTGCCATATCGTAAAAAATCGTCATTTCTGGCAGCTATGATTGTAAGGCATCGGATGCCGATACCGTACGGTATGCCGATGTTACCCGTAATGCCGTGCTCCTCTGCACGGTAGATAATGTGTTTGCCCTCATTTTGGTTTTAAATGCGTCTGCCAATGCTTCGCAACCGTATAAAAGCATGCTGTTGCAAATTTCTATCAGTAGCATTCACTTGCATGGGAGGTGTCCACCAATATTCGGCATTAAAGTGCTCAATTACGCTGTTATTCTTGCACCTTTTGTTGTTGCGTGTTTTAGCTGCTCCCAGTTTGTCGGCTTCGGGTCGAGTATTATACCCAGGTATTTTCAATCGGGCATGTCCATTTCAATCGGGATATGTCGCCTAGTGAGGAGCAGTAGCTACATTCCATGTGAGAGTAGCCAATCATTGGTTCTTACTGTAGGTTTCTCCTTTGGGCATCTTCCGTACTCCTTGCTGCGATGACTGCAGCTATGTCATCTGCATAGCCGACTAGGAAGATGTCCTCGGGCATTTCATGCTTTTATGTTTCCACTTTTATTTTAGTATTTAATTCAATATTTTCACTTTGGCTAAACTCGTTCAACAGTTCGTTTTAAGGCTCATTTAGCCGACCGTAACATTGATGTAGTTGCATGTGCTGATCGTTTCTGTCTCATAGCTTTTCAATGTGACAGAAACGATCAGCACATGCAACTACATCAACGTTACGGTCGGCTAAATGAGCCTTTAGACACAAACCAATGACCAAACCCAAGTCATTTATTTATCATCGGAGAATACGGACAATTAAATTACAGTATTTAATCAAACACAGAGTTGCAACTATGCATATTTCGCTGTACCCTGTGCGATTTTCAATCTTTAATTTTTGATTACAATCGAATTGCTGTTAATTATAGTTCAAGAAATAATATTACTCTTCTTCAAGTTAATTTATAAATTTTTCTTTATTTAAGAATTTTTAAAAACAATATTGATTGCAATGATGGTGAGTTTTCAGTTGTCATGCTTCAGTTATTGAAAGATCAATTATATATTAAAGTTTTCAACAGACGTGGATCATATTTTATTTTACCATAAATTCATTTTTGTACTTAAATAATTAGCTGGTCACAGTTGGAGATCCATTCTTGCTGCCCATTAATTATATGATATGGGCACGATTATATGGGAAACTAAACAACATTTTTGTTGTAGTAGAAATAACAACAAAGAAAGAAATGCCAGTTTATAAATTAAATATTTTCGCATTTAAAATTGGTTGTTGGTGTTTGATTTGTCTTGATGATTTTTGGTTTTTAAATTATAACAAGTTCGTTGTGATGTTGTTGTTGGTACATATTGTTTGTTGTTGTCTTCAATCAAACTCAACATGTCCAAATCTCATATTGGAAGCAAGAAAACAACATACACTACATAAATACAACTCGGTGTGTTTACTCCAGTTACAGTTGTTTAATGTTGGATGTTGTTAAATGAAATACACGGTAATAAGAAATAAATTAAATGAAAGAAAAAATTAACCCAATTATGTCCATAAGCAATGTAATCAAAGTGGACGGCAACACAAGCCAACCAAAAGTCATTACATATGAATAGTATACTACTCGTATAACAATTTCAAGCAAACCAGATACAGAAAACAAAAAAAAAAAAACAAAAAGCTCATACACATTCTATAGACTTGAGGAGTATTTATTTATATGCAGCACATTTAAGGAATGGAACATATCGTAACATACACAGCCTCATACATTTATTTGAACGAGTAGAGGAACTTGTATAAAGATTTAATTCAATACAAGTTTTGCCGAACAGTGATATACTACTTGCAACAGCAACAAAACATTATTGCTCGAACAACAGCAATCATCATACGAGTTTATATGCGTTGCACTTACTCGGTCCATATAAAATTTATTTACTAACAACCTGATCAAAGTATTTTAGAGCATGTTGTTTGTTGGTCTTGTTGCTGTTTTGGAAAAAGGCCAGAACTTCCGTCTTGTCAAAATGTGGGTCATATTATGAATGTTGGCTATAATTTTTTTCTCGTTTGCTTGTTTGTTTTATTATTGTACCCTACACCACACTCTAGGTCAAGGTGTTGTAAGTCAGCATTGTTGTTTGTAGTTATTTCCTCAAATTTTATTAGAATGCTAACACAATGACCCAGTAGCTAGCAATTTATGTTAGCGTTGAATAGTTTTCGTACTGACATGACTAAAATGGAATTTATATTGAAGTTTGTAAATTTTAATTGAAAGTTATTAATCCGGTTTGAGTTTAATAAATTTAAATTATGTTAATTAAAAAACAAATACAGGAAAAACTACATCATCTCATCAGCGTTTATGCGTGATTTTCTAATTAAAATTAACCAAATTGTTTAATGATAATGAATACAAGACTTATACGTCTCCATATTCACTTTATACACTCACAATATTATTCCGTGCAGTCATTTTTAAATGAATAAACATTTAAAATTCTAACTAATATTATTATTGATTCTAACATTCAATAAAAAAGCCAAGTTCACATTAATACCGATTTTCGGTTGCTTTCAATGTTGTCCGTTGTTTATGTTATAAGTACCAAAAGAGTACATAGATACAAAAAACACACACACACACACAAACACTCAAAATATTCTGTAGGTAAAACTACCGAAATTGTTATTTAAAATATATGAATATTCATTTAATCAGTAGTGTAGTGGATAGTGCGTTAGACTATTAACCGGAAGGTCACATGTTCGATTTCAGCCAAGACCATGAGTGTGTTTCTTAACTTTAAATGTTAAATGCATAAAAATTTGTTAGTTAATGTTAAGTTCGTGCTGCTGGTATATATACCATGCTTTAGGCGAGTGGTTGGTGTGTAGGATTTCAAACCTGAAGGAGCTTTATTCGATTCTCAGTGGAAATTAAAATTACAAACATTGAGTAAAAATATACAATTTTAAAAATAATATTTAAAGATAGGAAATAATATGACTTTAAAATTTAAAAATAAAGCAAAAATCATTTATTTTTACGGAACTTGGTGTTGATTATTTAACAGTAAAAATAGTAGAAACAAAGGAAAGATCTTTTATTTTTACGGAAGTTGCGATTAGTTGTTGTGACAGTTAAAGTTTTAAGTTAGTAAATTTTTTAATATTTAAATTTAATATACTTTTTGTTGAATTTAAATGAAAACTAAGTGGACCGGTTTTTAATTGAATTTTCGTTTAATTCATATTACGATTTCAGCTAATTTTACGTACACAGTATTTTGAGTGTAATGTTGAAAAACTCCGCCCAGACCAAATACATTGAGCTTTGTTCTAGGTTCATGGTAGAATTTTTTGTCAAGTCTTTTCTATAACATGAAGTGAGGAATTTTCCCCTTTTCTAATAAAGGGACAAAAATACCCATACAACGAAGAGTGAGAGGGTTAAAATGTTTCACAAAACTGTTCCTCCTGATCTTTTACATAAAAGTGCTAAACACACCTTATTTATACCTTAACCGTAACACTTACAAAGTTTCCCATACCATGTAGTAATTGTGAATAACTACGAAATTAACCCTTAAACATATTTTAAAGTTTTGAATGATTTCTGGCGTTCATGTTGAACTTAGATTTTGGGTATCTTTATAGACTTATAGTAGAGTTTTTGGCAAATATTTTTGTTACATAAAAGTGTTGAATGCTTCTTATACCTTAAACACAAAGCATACAAGATTTCCTATGCCGAGTGGCAATTGCGAATAAGTACGAAATTAGTCCTTAAACACATTTTAAGTTTTGAATGATTTCTGGCGTTCGAGTTGAGTCTGGAGATTGGGAGTTCTTAAATACTTATAGTAGAATTTTATGGCAAATATTTTTGTACAGCATTTCAGTCCGCTATAGGTGAGTTTTTGCCTCCTTTTTAAAAAAGGGCAAAAAAGACCCATAGAAGGAAAAGTAATAGGGTTAAGATGTTATACAAAAATATTTTTCATGGTGTTTTACATAAAAAAGCTGATCTTACTTGTGTCTTAAACGTAATCCTTACGTGATTTCCTATGCCGACTAGTAATTGTTAATAATTGCGAAATTAGCCCTTAGAATAGAGCAGGAGAAATATCTGGTCCAAAGAAGGACACTGCGCCACCTAGTGGGTCTTTTGTGCATTAAATTTGTAGATTAAATCAAGGTCTGTATGACTCTCCTTATGAAAGCCAGCATAGAGGTTAGAGAAGCCAGTCTAATATCATCCGAACACGCAAACTCAGAATGAAAAACACCCCTTCTAATATTACATAAAACAATACACTCACAAAGAATGTGTTCCGTTGTCTCATCCTCTTCAAAGCATAAACGACACAAGGGTGAACGGACTTGATAACTTTTCCACAGAGGATAGTTTAGTCCAAAGTGACCAGAGAGATAACCAGTAACAAGCCATAAATCATTCCTATTGAAGTTCAGAATGTCACTGTATAAAAATGATTGCATCAATGGTTTGGCTTGACTTAAACCAGAATAAGCCATCCATACTTCCTTTGCGGTCGAAATGTGATTTCCTTTAATTGATAGTCGGCCAGTTTATGCCAATAAAGAACTCTGGTCTCATAAGAGGAGCAGCAGAGGCCCTCCTGGCCAATTCACCCACTTCCTCGTTATCCGCATGACTGCTGTGGGCAGCTATCCATTATATGGAAACCTTGTTCCGTAACGATAACTTCTGTAGTGAGTCAATGCACTCTAAAACAAGCTTGGAACTAAATTCCCAAGAAAGGTGGGACTTAAGAGCTGCCTGACTATCGGACCTTAATACCCCTACTTAAATTACTATGAACACATTTGGTGATCGCCTGCATTTCCACCTAAAATACCGTCAGCCATTTGCCCATGGGCACAGAGATTTCACGTTGGCTCCGCAGGACACAGCGCCAACTCCATCTTCCGTTTTGGATCCATCTTTATGAATCCACAGTAGGATCGTGTATTTCTCACGGAACTGGGAGCTGAAACTGAAATGAGATAAGAAAATATTGAAAATACTTACACTAGATAGTAACATAAGAAGTAGACTGAGCGTAGTGCATTTTTGTTCCTTTAAAGGGCATTTCATATGTTGGTGTAAATCGCAAAATTAAACCAAGTAGCAGGACATACGCATCTTTAACCCAAAAAGCCATATATAAGCTTTAAATATGAGTCGGAAAAACTCGCAACTGAACCACAAATCACCAAAAAAAATGAAGTCAACAAAAGTTAATTTTTAAGGAGAAGGTGAATGAAGTTGGTTGGAAAAGGCTAAAAAGATGGTGCGTGTCAACTGCGTTTACGTTCTACATTAATTTTAGTACAACAACAAAAAAAAAAACTTTGAGATGTGCTGTTTCTTTGTAAGAGTTTTTTTTTCTTTCTTATTTTCTTATTCTTTATATTTTTAACCTAAAGCTGTATTTGTTGTTTATGACTCCCCTTTGACTCTTTGCAGTCATCAAGTGCAACGAGTCTTTTCTGCTTTGGCATGCTTAATGATGCAGCTCGCAACAAGTGCAACAAATAACATTGTCGCATCAATAAATTAAATGCATCAAAGTACAAAAACATCAGCAGCAGCAAGAATAATAACAACAACAGCAACAATACCAAAATCACATTCTATAACAAATGAAATGTACAACACAGCCCAACATGTATCCGTATCCAGTCATGTTGCTTGCCATGATTAAATCTCTGAATGATGAGTGCGAGTGAATGTTTGATATACCAATAACAGCAACAGGTTCTTCTGTCGTTCTTTACTGCTGGTGTTTTAGCTGTTTCATTTTCTTTTACTTGCAGGCCTTTTGCTGAAGAAGATCTTCAGAAAAATAATACCACAGCAACAACAACAATAACAAAACACTGATTAAGTTTAACAACAAATGTAAAAACAATACCAAAGAAGAAAAAAAAAGTCAAAGAATACAATTTGGAGTTGAAAGTAAACCTTATCATTAATTCCGTCAATGTAAGTTTTGTATTGTGTTTTTTTCTATACAACTTTTTATGAAGCTGAAGTACAAACAGAACAGTGGACTAGAAGAGGTTTCATAATGAAGAAAAACGGAAATCATTATATATATTAATTATGCCTGTTTTACACTACCTCACAAGCCGTTCGACTTCCGTAAACAATGCAACCCTGATCTAATGAGTTTATGGAAAGTTTTAAAAAAGCAATAACAACACATTATATCAGGGTTGCATTTTGTGCAGAAGTCAAACAGCTTGTATAATAGTCTAAAAACAGCTTTAATGTTAGAGTTTGATAGATCTATCTATCAAACCCTAACATGATCAAATAAGACCGGAGATAATTTTTAAAATTCCATGTTTTGGCCTGTTCATGCAGAGTATCGGTACATGAAACTATGTGTTTTTTACATCTGAGTTGTAGGGTGTGTTCACCAATTTGGTAGAAAATATTAGGGCAAATATTTTTGTGGAACATATTAACTCTTTAACTTCCCCCCTATAACAAATCGTAAAAAATATACCTAAAAAGGGGGATTGCTGGTATGACATTTTTTACAAAAATGTGGGCCATAAATTTTTGCTATAGCCCTTTAAAGACAACTTGTACGCCAGAGTAGTAAACACAACTTATACCTTAAACGTAGTGCTCACAAGAATTCCTATGCCTTAAACCCTTAAAGATAGTTTAAATTTGCAATCATTTCTGGCGCACAAGTTAAGTCTGGAGCTTGGTTGTCTTTAAAGATCTAAAAATTACCAATAAGGTGGGGGAGTTAGAGGGTTACTATGTTCCACAAAAATGTTTGCCCTAATATTTTCTACAAAGTTGCTGAACATGCCCTACACTTCAGATGTAGAGAATACATAGTTTTATGTACCGATATGCTGTACGATCGGGCCAAAAGTGAAGAAACTTTAACCTCCGATATGATCTTACAAAACGCATACACACACACCAGTTTACGCCAATAAAGAACGCTGCTTTCATAAGAGGAGCAGCAGAGGCCCTCCTGGCCAATTTATCCGCTTCCTCGTTATCCGCATGACTGCATACACACACACACACATATACATATATATATATATATATATATATATATATATATATATATATATATATATATATATATATATATATATATATATATATATATATATATATATATATATATATATATATATATATATATATATATATATATATATATATATATATATATATATATATATATATATATATATATATATATATATATATATATATATATATATATATATATATATATATATATATATATATTATTTATTTATTTTTTAGTTCGAAATTGTTGTATAGTGTCAGTATTTATAACCAGAGCTCAGACTTTCATGCAAGTGCATGTTTCTTGTCAATCGAATCCTCAAATTTTAAGTAGTTTTGCATCAATTTGTAGTTGCATATTTTTGCATTTTTTGGTGGTAACTGCATTTTTTTGCATATTTTGGCAATAAATACATATTTTTGGAGTTATAAAAAAAAATTTTAGTGCAAATTTCGCAATTTTTGAAAAAAATATTAATAGCCCGATTATAGATGGCAACCGAGCGACAATGACACACCAATGCACATCAGAAAAATTGAGGATGTTGTTCGCTTGCCTGAAACTAGTCTTGAGCTCAAGACCTTAGGGTTTGTAGTCAACGTGCTAACCATCTCAACCAACAGCACCCTCAATTCCTTATGTCATCGGGCTGCTACTTTCGGCCTTATGTCATTGGCAGGCCACCTTCGGGCGACAACCTTCAATTAAAAGTTATATGTAACTTAAAAACAAAAATTTCACCTACCTTGACCAAGTACACTAAGATAGTAATTTCAACCTCTAGATGGAAAATGATAATAATTCGTCAAGAAAAAACAGCTATGGCTTGGAAGATACTTGGGCGATACTTAGGCGATACTCAAGAATTTAGCCGAAAGACCTGGTGTTGAGCCGAGACACCTTCATTTAGCAAGGGCATCAACCATTAGCCGATAATTCGTCAACAAAAAGCAACTATCGCTTGGAAGATACTTGGGCGATACTTAGGCGATACTCAAGAATTTAGCCTAGACACCTAGTGATTAGCCGAGATATCTTCATTTAGCAGGGGCATCAACCATTGGCCGATAATACGTGTACAAAAAACAACTATCGCTTGGAAGATACTTGGGCGATACTTCGGCGATACTCAAGAATTTAGCCGAGATACGTAGTGATATCTTCATTTAGCAGGGACAGCAACCATTAGCCAAGACATACATACAGCTGGTCCATGGATTCCCAAAATCTTAGACAAAAATCCCCTGAAATCCCAGAAGTTCCCCGGATTTACAAAAACTAGGACAAATATCTCTTCAAAGTCCCAGAAGTTTCACGAATTCCCAACAACTCGGAGAAAAATCTCCCACAAATCCCCGGAAAACAACGCCAACACCGAAACGGTGAGAATAGCAAAGCAGCAACACCGAGTTTTTACGTAATTTAAGCTTCGCGCCGGCCTGTTGTCTTCGTCTTGAATTGTCGTTACACGTATTTCTTACACATATTTTTTATCTAAAAAATTTTATTTGACCCCCACCAGCATAGAAAATATTTATATGTTGCATATCATATGCACAACGTGCCATAAGGAACTACGTTCCGAAAATAAATTCTTGTGTTCTCTTTTTAAACTTTTCGAGCTTGTTCTAAGGTTCCACTTCAACGAGGGCACTGTCTGAAAGATAGCCTCGTTGACATTTTTGCTATGTGCAAAAGGAGAGAAATATAGCTCACAATAAAATGATACCCAGATGTAAACTTTCAAAACGCCGATACACGCATATACCTTTTTGGTGCCCTCTACCATAATCAGACGTTGGAACTTTGTGATTTTGAACTTAAAAAAAAACAACAAATTGATTATGTTGTACAGTGATCTTTCTGTTCTTTCAATATCACTGTACTCACCTGAATGTGGCGTACAATTTGGCCTTTTCCACATGCTCTTTTACCGCTTCTTTAACCAATTCTTTCACCACCAACTAGCAACACAAACACTGTCATATGATCATGCATGCAATCATTCAATATTATGCTGGCAGTATAATCAAGTCAATATAGTAACTATACCGCATACCAAACACAACGTGATATGGGCCAACATCAGATGTACTCGTACCATTACGTGAATTATCACGCTCCCTAAACAAACAAAAAAATAAATAAAAAATATATAAGAAAAAAAAACATGACACCCTAAACAACAACAACATACAAGCTGTAGAATAATATTAACGAAAATCTATAAAAAAAACGACGAAAAAAATTTTCAACCCAACCCAAGATGAAAACAGGGAATAAATACGAAATCGAAGATACAAGAAAAAAACTTTAAATTAAAAGAACATCAAGCAATACACGAGTTAAACGATTGAATACGATCATGCGTTTGTTGAATTGTGATCCAAAAGATATAAACATCAATAAAATGAATACGAGCCTCATTACTTTTGATGCAATACAATAACAAAAGTCGTGTGAAGTTATATTTCGATTTGTTTTTTCCAATTCTCAGGAATAAATTTTGAATTTAATTCATTTTTGCATTAAAATTCTTCTGTTTCCCACTATTACCTGTGCAATGTTTGTACTGTAAAACTTCTCCAAGCAAGCTGTAGAGCTTTGATATAAAAATAAGTCTGTGAAAGATGAAATTAGGGTTTGTAAAAGAAGCAAAGCTTATGCATCTTAAAGATCATCAGAATATTTTAGAAATGGTAAAAATGTAAAAATCAATTAAAATAAACCGTGATTATAAATAATATTTCTATCGTTTTATCACAACATCATAAGTCGAGTTAAGTCAAAATCGAGTTAAGGTCATATTCTGGTTCGTCCTCTCACAATCCACAATTGGGTCCAATCCGTTTTGAAATACTCTAATTTTCGAAAAAGTTATCACGGTTTATTTTTTAGCTTTCTAGAACACCAACACAACAGATTTTACATTAAATCATTAATATCCCCAAACACGATTTTTACATTTAAGGTACGGTTACACTTGGCAAATATTTGTAGTGGCCCTGATTTTTCTATCATACGCTGTAGTTATTTCAATAGTTAATAATATACCCTTTTTAGGGTTCCGTACACCCAAAGTATAAAGGAGCCCTATTGTTTTCGCTACGCTGTCCGTCTGTCTGTCTGTCCGCCTGTCTGTCACAGGCTATTTTCTGGGCAACCGTAAGAGCTACGGACCTGAAATTTTCACGGAATAAGTAAAACTTTAGCCGCTACAACACCAAATATATGACATTTAAAAACTAAAGGGTGCTCTAAAGCGAGCAACGAAACATATTGTAATACTAATGTAATATACAGACACTTATATATAGACACTTTAAATTTGTAAAGATAGTGTTATTTGGTGTAGTCTGTAGAATAGACTACAACAATTAACACTGATATTTAAAACAATATAAATTAAACCGTGTTCTATCAGTTAATGTAATTTTGACTATGTAATTTATATAATTTGCTGCTTGGAAACCGTAAGAAGCACTCTTGAAATTAAAAAAAAAAACGCTAAAACTAAAAAAGTCCAAAATTAAAAAAATTTCAAAACGAAAAGTCGCCAAAATGAAAAAAAACGCTTAAAGGAAAAAAATACCAACATTTAAAAAAATCGCCAAAACGCAAAAAATCACCAAAACTAAAAAAATCACCAAAACTAAAAAGATCGTCAAAAAAGCTAAAAAACACAAGAAACCGAAAAAGTCGTCAAAGCGGAAAACCCTAAAAAATCGCTAAAACTATAAATATCATCAAAAAACGAAAAAAAAAATCGCCAAAAATGAAAAAAAACACCAAACTGAAAAAAAGCTCCAAAGCTAAATAAAATCACCAAAAACCGAAAAACTGACCAAAACAAAAAAGTGTCAACACCAAAAAATAAAATAAAAAACAATCAAATATCGCCAAAAAGCAAAAAAACGGTAAAATAAACAAAAAATGCCAAAGCAAAAAAAAACCGGCAAAAAACAAAAAAAAAGCTAAAAATGGAAAATCGCAAAATGAAAAACTCAAAAACATGAAAAAACGCCAAAACAAAAAAAAAAAAAAAATGAAAACGAAACGAAAAAAAACTTAAAAAATAATAAAAACTAACGATTTGGTAAAAGCGCCAATGAAATGCATATAGACAATTGCTTAATAAATAAATAAATTTCATTTAAAATATAATTATGACAATATGTCGAATAATAAATTTCTTAAGGGATTAAACAAAAACGCAAAACGAAAAAAATTGCCAAATGAAAAAAAGGGGAAAAACGAAAAGGAAAACGGAAACGGAAACCTTCGGGTGCGAGTCAAAGTTGCACTTTACCGAATTTTATATAATTAAATATGGAGCAAAATCCAAAGTGAACATCCCAGTAAAAAATTTTCATGTTTTTTGAAGCACTAAAGAAATAAAGCGCTTCATAATTTGCTTTAAAATATGAGCTTGTTCAGAAGCTGATTTCATAGCGTCACAACAATGCAGGTTTTGAAGCGAGAAAAGTATTTGCTTTTTACTTATACAAAAGCTTCGTACACAAGCTATACAAAAAAGCTGATTTTATAGTGCTGATCCAAAGCAGTTTTTTGAGCGAGAATGAAGAGTAAGTTTATTTGAGATTCTTGGTGCCGTTTTGCAACAGTGTGGTTGGTACGTTGGACTTCAAACCTGAAGGTTCTTAGTTCGATACTAGTTGAAGTTAAAATAACAAACATTGAGTTAAAATATGAAATTAATAAAAATAAATAAAGAAACGAAATAAGAAAAATGCAAAAGGGCGTTAACGACGCCAATCCACATCGAACCATTTTTTTTCATATATTTTCAGCTCTAGTGCTGAAAAGGTTGATGATTTTCAGCGCTTCAAACGAGCTTTTGTGAGCAAAACTCGCCATACAAAAATCAGCAGTGATATCAGCAGGTTTGTCAGCGCTACTTTTATTCCATAATAGTAGAAACCTGCTTTATTGGAAGCAACTTTTTTACTGGGATATTTAGTGGCATGTATAATAAGTAATATTGCTACATTTTAACTAAGTATTTATATTTACTAATAAAAGAAACGTACTTCCCGGGTAAAAAAATTATATAAAATTATGTAGCATTTATATATTATTATATAGAATTAAAACTACGAATTTTGTCGATATCAGAATAACCCAACATAGGTCTGTAAAAGTGTTATAGTTTTCGAGATATTCGCAATTCACGAGTTTTGAGTTTTGGTTGTTTCCTCGAAAACTTGAGAACGTGCAAGAATATAAAAAGAAATTTTATTTACGACAATTGCCCTGGCAACGGCTAAAAGAAATCTGAGCAAGGGGCACTCGTAAAATTGCGAATATGTCGAAAACCTTAACACTTTTACAGAAATATGTTGGGTTATTCTGATAGGGTATGATCTCGTTTATCGACACAATTCGTTTAAACCACTATTTACGAGACACCCTGTATAATTATACATAATTATATATAATGGTTTTGTATAATTATATATTATTTTATTTTTGATAGCTAACTGGGCTTGTCATCTTCCATTATAAATAAAAAAATGGCCAGTACACTTAGAAAAAACAAATTGTAGAACGAATATCTAAAAATGAAAAATTTCTTATTTTATATTTAAAATGGCGAAAAACAGCTAAACATTTGAACGCCAAATTTCACATACTAGTAAAAAATATTCATATCTACAATTTTGTTATGCCGCTTTACGATAGAATGTTTCGTTTGGCGACAAATTGAAAAAACTAAAAAAAAGGGAAAATGCCAAAATGATCGTTTTTAGTAATATTTTTTTATATATAACTCGGAAAGTAAGCGTTCAATCGCAAAGCGATCCTGTTTCCTCTCCTGTTGTAGCGGACATTGTTATGGAGGAATTACCTGTTGATGATTTATTTTGTATCATTTCAGAATCTGAAATAGAGAACATGTTAACCATATTTAGTTCTTTCCATCCAGATATTAAATTTACAATAGAAAGGGAATGTAATAATAAACTTCCATATTTGGATACCTTAATAATAAGAAAGGGTGATAACTTCTTAGTAGATCGGCACCAAAACCTACATCTTCAGGAAGAATTATTAACTATTTTTCCAAACATCCTAAAAGAGTTATTATTAACAGTTCCAAAAATCTAATAGATAAAGTACTGACCATTACTGATATAGACTTTCATAGTAAGAATAAGGAAAGGATTAGAAAGGAATAATATTACTACTTCTAATGAACCTAAAATTTACAAGCTCTTGACTTATATATCAGTAATTTCTGAACGATTAGAAAACTCTAGAATTTATGATATTAATAATTATAGAATGTCTCATAAGACATTTAATACATTATGTATGTTATTTAGCAAAATTAAAGACAAGATAGAAAAATTTGACTGGTCTAATATCGTGTACAACATACCTTGTAAGGGTAATGATAGTGGAGAATGTAATAAAGTGTATGTTGATACCACGAAAAACCAACTAAAAACACAAAGAACTGCATTAACATCACATTGTGCCAAATTCAATCATTCGCCAGCTTTTGAAAATACATCAATTTTAAACACAGAAACTAATTACAAACGACGTTTCATGCTAGAAATGTTACAAATTATCAACACACCAACATTACAAAGAATGAACTTTAAAACTTACACAGATAATGTAGCTCAAAATTACAGACATTTGATTTATAAAAATAAAACAGGAAGCTAAATAACTTTCTAATATTGTAATAGATTAAATAATTTTGATTGTTGTGTAATTATACTTTTCCATTATTGACAATTTTGTTTCATTAAAAATTTTGTACTAGAATAAGTTTTTGTTGTTGAAAAAATTTGACAATTATTTGTCAATTTATCATCCCTGAAGAAGCTATCCATTGAGATAGCGAAATATTGGATGAAATAAAGTTTTTGTTATTTTGTAAATCCTGACCTTGAGCGCAATAAACTATATAGAAATAAAAATATAAACGTCAAAGATATTAAAATAATCATTCTTATTCTATATGAATAAAGTTAGATATGTTACAGATAACGGTTGCCTTATTTCGTTTTTATTCACAATTTATTGGCGGTACATACTTCATTTGGATCAAAAATGCAATACATGGCATCATATATGCATACAACATAACCACGCTGACATTTTAGACATTCCAAATAATGTTAAATATATATCTTCAAAATTCGAATGGTGTCTTTAAAGCTAAAATCGAACTATAAGCTAAAAAGTTATAAGCAAAAAACTAAAAAAAAATCAAGACAAAAATAATTTTATTTTGTTTTAAAGTCAAAGATCTTCTAAACTATGAGAGATACAGAAACAAAAGTAGGGACATTATTTCTTTTAATTTTGTAGCTAAACTTAACTGGCTTTAAATTGTTGAAATCGGATGGCATTTAAGAAAGTTACAAGACTAAGAATTTTTTATTTTTTGAGTCCGAGGTGGTCAGCTTTGGTCCATTGTATCTCCGCTCATGCTATAGCCACAAGGTCTTAAAGATACGGCTTATAAAGAATGTCTCCTCCATTGAAGTGAGGATACCTGTTGGCTGAGTAGTTAGCGCGTTTGACTACAAACCCTGAGGTCTTGATTTCAAGACTAGTTTTAGGCAAGCAAACAACATCATATGCATTGGTGTGTTATTGTGTTGGTTGTTGTTGGACTGTTAAAGTGATGAAGGCATAGCACTGATCACTTTGGCAGTACCGGTAGCGATTAATACTAAACTTCACAGCCCCCTCCTTCGTCGGCATTGTAGCAGAACAGTCGGCGAAGTAAAAGAACTAATAAAATGGCTACACAGCTTAAACAACTCAATGCCTCTACTTGACACCAGAGAGGCTTGCAACACTGCTCTACAAAAAACGCGCAATAGTGTAATTGTAAATGAATTAAGCTTTCAATCTCTCTCTCTCTCTCTCTCTCTCTCTCCCACTTTACCACCTGTTCTCTTTGCACTATTCCTTTCCCAAAGAAGGTAACACTTTAATTAATTGACTGGTAGGCATTAATTGCCTGATTGTGTTACTTCTCTTTAAAAAAAAAGATGTCTCGAGTTTTAGGCAAATCCAATCAGCAGCTGGAGAAGTTCCAGATTTATTACCATTTATTTTGCGAAAATCCCCACAGTGCATTGTAATGATTTTAATTTTGTACGCATGAAGAGATGAAAATAACATTTTACTTCTCTACTTTTGCTCTTAATTGCCAAATTTTTTATCCGACTTATAAATAATACCTTTCTGGAAAGGTTTTTAGGTGGACTTGTTTACTCTTGTAACAATTGCTATAAAAAATTGACGCAAGATGGCGCTAATCGAATATTTCTTAGAAAATTGTAAACATTTGCAATAAGATGAAATTTTTTGAGGCTTAAATATTCTAGTAAAATAAAAAGCTAACACAAAATTGTGGAATATTATAAAATCATATTTTCAGGTATCGGGGATCGAATTGGCGATTGTATATCTTATTCAAAATTTCAAAATCTTTTACCACTTCTTATATTTAGAATGTAATCGAAAACAATAAAACGTTAATATTATTGTAATAGCTCTTTTGTCTATTTTATAAACTTTTCTTTTTTAATTTAAAAAATTTGAAAACGAAAGAAATCATCATAAATTTTATGTGTCAAAAAACAAGTTGTGGAGAAAGAAAATAGGAAATAACTTTTATATTCTTGTATTATAAAATAAAAATAAGCTACGATCTAAAAATGGCTAAAAATTAAGTTATTTTTATTTCTTTTCCTCTTTCATTTCAATAGAAATTATTTAATTTCCTTTTGTTTTAAATTTGACCAACTTTAATAAATTAAAAAACAAATATAAGCAAAATGTTTGTCTGCATGTAAAACAATATAAATAAAGCTGAGAAATAGAAAAGTAATTTATGCTTAAGAAAAATGAAAATAAAACCAAAAAAATAATAAAAAGAGACAATAAAAAAATAAAAAATAAAAGTAAAAATTGGGCCAGGAATCACAATAAACTAATCATTATTAGTTGTAGTCATTTCAATTGGCCAGGTGACTCTTCTCCACACACTTCACAAAACTTATTTCGTTTGGCAAAGAAACCAAAATTTAAATGTTGGATCAAGAAGTAAATTTAAAACGTCATAGTTTACATTATTGCAATTCTTCTTCGATATTTCGCGAGGATTGCATATATAAAAATATATCGGAACGTCGTTTTTTTTTAAAGCAAAGCTGTTCTGATTATATTACAACATAAAATTGTAAATTGGAAACCGGCAACACTTTTAAAAATTTTTTTCCGGGAGGGGCACATACGGGTAGGATTTATTTTTGCATATATAAAGAGAACACTGTGGTTTTTGGCATACAGTATATACTTGGCCTGAACAAGCTGGTATTTACTACTTTGATTCCAACGAATTTTTATGAAATTGTTATACACTTCCAATTTGTGGGACTTTTTAAAGGCACATTCTGAAGGAGTGCCTTTCCAACACATTTTTCTTTCATTGGCACTGTTCAATTAGAGAACAAATAGCCTTTCAAATTCTGAAGACCTTTTTTAAATCCGTCCAGTAGTTCCGATCTTATGGCCGCTGCAACCTAGCAATAGTAATTTGCTTTCGAATTGTATTTCTAAAGAGTTTTAAATTTCAACTTTTGGCGATCATTGAGATATAATGGTTTCAGTTTTCTTGTTACGTGCAAAATAGCAAAAAATCAGAACGATCCGGAAACATTTATTCTCTACCATTTGTCTTTCTAGTGCTACACTTTAATTTAAAATAAATTCAGTAGAGTGTGACATTGGCTCATACACGAAAGATTCTGCACGAATACACATATAACCTATTTCGTTTTTATCCTTTTTTATTTTGGCAATTTTTTCGTTTAATTTTAGTTTTTTTTTAGTTTTTTTCTCGCTTTTTTGCGATTTTTTGGCGCTTTTTATCATTTTGGTGATACTTTCGGTTTGTAGCGAATTTTCGTTTTTTGGCAATATTTTTTTGCCGATTTTTTTAGTTTTGGGGATTTTTTAGTTTTAGCGATTTATTTTAGTTTTGTCGCTTTTTTCAGTTTTTTTCGTTTTCTGGTGATTTTTTTTTTGATTTTATTGAATTTTTTTTTGGTTTTGAGATATTTTTTTCATTATGGCGTTGTTTTTTGTTTTACGCTTTTTTCGTTTTGGTGATTTTTTTCTATTTTTTTATTTTGGGCAATTTTTTTCAAAAACGGCAACACTTTCACTCCCCACAACTCGACAAATAAACATCACACAAACAAATTTTTTGCATAAAAATGTATACCTACTAGAACTATAGTTATGCCAATTATCAAGGAATTTCGGCAAAAAATTTTTTTTGGGTTGTCGGCTTCAAAAATTAGATTCTCCAGTGTTATTAGCCTTACATGGTAGCTTGTAAACTATATTAGATCTATCGAGAAATAAATTTTTTTTTATTTTTATTAGATCTATTAAATTTTTGAGTCATATCTTTCGTTTTAGATGCCCCTTCTTCGTATGCGGCGCTCATTGTACCAAATAAAAGCTTAGAAAAATGTAAAAATAAGGCCAAGTTCCTATCCAAAAAATTCGGCCGTAAAAACTATTGAGATCGAAATAAGGACCAAGTTCTTGATAGGTACAATACCATCTCATGTCTAATAATAAAAAAAATCATAAAAATAATATAAGCAAATTGTTAAATCGAAAAAAATCCCCAAAAAAAATGTTAGAGCTAAAACATCAAAACTAAAAAAATAGGCAAAAGGAAAAAATTCGCGGAAATGAAAAAATCGCGTTTAAACGAATAATAAAAAAAATTAAAAAAACTAAAATCGAAAAATAGAAAAAAACTAAAAAAATCTTCAAAAGGGAAAAAAGCGTTTAAGCGAAAAAAATAAAAAAGCCAAAATAAAAAAAAAATTACGAAAAAAATAATAAATTCGCCAAAGCGAAGAAAAAACACACTAAAATTAAAAAAACACACTAAAATTAAAAAGTCTTCTAAAACAAAAAAAAAATCGCCATAAAGTCTAAGAAAACCCAAAATTAAAAAAATAACCAAAACGGAAACTTTTAGACAGAATGAAAAAAGCGCTGAAACGAAAAAAGCACAAAAACAGCAAAACTAAAAAATCGGTAGAAAGCGCTAAAACAAAAAATTCGCCAAAACAAAAAAAATCGGGAAAATGAAAAAAGCGCTAAGACGAAAAAAAGGACCAAAACGAAAAAATCGCCAAAACTAAAATAATCGAAAAAACAACAAAAAAAAAAATAGTCAAAACGAAAAAAACGCCAATATGAAAAAAGCGTTAAAAAGAAAAAAAAAAGCGCGAAAGAAATCGCCAAAACAAAAAAAAGTAACAAAAAACACAAGCAAATCGCCAAAATGAATAAAATTGCAAAAACATTAGCACTAAAAAAATCAAAACAAAAAAGTAAGCAAAACAAAAATTTATCGAAAATTAAAAAATGCGCTTAAAAGACAAAAAAATCACTAACAGAAAAAACCAAAATCAAAAAGTACACATACTGAAATAAATCGCCAAAAAAGAAAAAATGAAAAAAGCATAAAAAAGTCAACATTAAAAAAAAAGAAACACCTAAAGGTGAAAAAATTCGTCAAAACGTAAAAGCACACAAAAATGAAAAATGTCTTAAAAAACAAACAAAAATCGCCAAAAACGAAAAAAATAGATACATGTGTATATAGTAGGGTATTCATTCGGTTAACCGTTAGTCGGTTAACCGGCTAATTACTACCCGATTAGCTGATCGGTTAATTTAAAATTCGGCTATTTTCGATTAACGGTTAAACCGGTTAATTTCAGTCAATTAAGCGGTTAACCGACTTAGCAAAATTTAAATTTTTTTTGTAGTATTATAACATATTTTTGTGTTTAATCATTTGTTTCGTCTCATATACAAAAGTTATGTATTTAGAAATTAATTTTCATACAAACAAAGAAGTAAAAATTTAAAACCTTTGGAGCTTAGTAAAGACTCTGCTACTCTTATAGAGCTTGAGGGAAGCATTAAGTTTTTATTTAATAGTTTAATAAACACCAATAATACTATTGCCAACGATTTAATTAAAAATCGAAGGATTAGATTTAATGAGAGACGAATCTAATTAGTTTGTACCTCCACTCTGGAATATTTCCTTCTAGCAACAGTGTTTTAAAGTACAGTACATAAACGGAAACTAAGGAATTCGGAAATAAACTTTTTTGCAGAACGTTCGTTGCTGAGCTCTGCCAGTATGAGCCAGATGATCACCGGGCAACAGAAGAAACTATCGATAGTAATACAAGAACAGAATTAACCGAAACAGTTAGAAGTGTTAAGAAACTGAAAAAATTAAAACAGGACATAATGGAAGATTTTATATGTTTAGAGAAATCCAAGAAAAGGACTGAGAAACCAGATATTCTGTATTATGGACCGAGAAAGGATTTTTCCAAGTCAAGTTTTATAAAAACTAAAGAAAAGAGTCGCTTAAATCCTAAACATTTAAACCAAATTATTTTTCTGAAAGATTTTTTTAGAAGATCTCCTTATAATATTGAAATAACTAATAAAATGATCTCGCAAACTTGTTAATTTTTTAATTAATACATATTTATGATTTTTTTGCTTGATTTAGTTCAAGAATTGTTATGTTCTTTTTATTTTACTAATAAACTCGATAATAAATAATTTACGCATTTTACTTTGTTGAAATTACTTGATTTATGAAAGAAGTTATTAATCGGTTAACCGATTAATAATGTAACTAACCGAATATTAACCGATTAAGTCAAAACCTCCATTAATTGATCGAGCGATTAACCGATTAAAGCAAAAGCCCGATTAAATGAATACCCTAGTTTCTATATATTTGAGTGTTGTGTTTTTCTTCCGACGGGGTTTTTTTGAATTTGCAACGATTTTCCGTCATCCCACGTCAAATTTGGTTTGTAAACAGACCAGTTTCGGCTATGTGCCATCTTCAGTGTTCTATGCAATAGAAAATCGTTCCAAAGTCTATATATTTGTCATTGTAGCGGTCAAAGTTTTACATATTCTCTGAAAATTTCAGGGCCGTAGCTCTTACGGTTCCCGAGAAAATAGTCTGTGACAGCAGACAGACGGACAGACAGACAAACAGACAGTCGGACAGCGTAGCGAAAACAATAAGGTTCCTTTACACTTTTGGTGTTCGGAACCCTAAAAAGTACCCAAACCGAAAAATAAAAAAAGTTTAATCGAAAAAAGCATAAAAAAGTCAACATTAAAAAAAGAAACACAAAAAAAAACACGAAAAAATTCGTCAAAACGAAAAAAACACACTAAAATTGAAATGTCTTAAAAAGAAAACAAAAATCGCCAAAAATTAAGAAATAGATATATGTATGTACATATATAATATCCGTACGGAACCCTTCGTGCGCGAGTCAATGTAGCACTTTACTGAATTTATTTTTGCTGCTCTCTGCCAGAAGCAGTCGTAAGAACCATATTATTTATTTTTTTGTTGTACAGTGTCATTTTTCGCTCTATAATTACGTTACACCATAAAACGATGTTAATTTGTACTTGCATTCAATAAATTTTGCTTTTAGATCTGGATATTTGGATAGCATTTGCTTGTGCTTGTTCATCCATACTTCTACCCTCGTTAAAGTTTAATTAACTTCATTATTAAAAAAAATTCTTCTTTCACTTTCTTTACTGTAACAAACGCTTTTGATTAAATTTACAAAAATCGCAGCCTTAATAAGTTGTAGGGTGTTTGTAGTTGTGCGCCCTGAATTGGACTCACTATACAAACAATTTTAATGACAAAATGCCTAAAGAATATTTAAATAATTTAAGCTTGTTTTTGTTGTTGTTGCTGCTATTGAAAATAACGAGGCTTGAGTTTAATTTATACCAACGAAAAAAAAAATACAAATAACTTCGCATACTTTGTAAGCTCAACAAAGAAAGAAACTGTAAAAGAAAGAAAGAAATGCTAAATAATAGCTAAAGAAAATCAGTTAAAAGAATGAAAAGAATTACTGCAAGCAAAAGACGGACTGACACACAGACTGATGGACAGACTAACAAAAAAAAAAAATAAAAAAAGACGAGTTGGTTGCTTGGCTGGTTATATTGACGAAGAGGGAAAAAACTCACAGTTCACAACAACTTTAAAGTAGTTGTTGGTTTTTTCTTCTTTTTTTTCGAAAAAAGTCGGTCATGAAATCGCAAGTGACCCACTTTAAGCTGACGTGACGGCCAAGGAAATAACAAAAACATTGACTTTAAACTAAACTCTCATATTGTTGCGGTGATTTTTAGTGCCATAAAATGCGTTTAACTCAAGCATTAAAACACACGTAAGAGCTTTTTGCTCAGAAATCTCGCTCTCTATATAAATGGCGTGAACATGTATGTATGTATGTATGAATGTGTATATGTGTCCACTTGGTTGGTTGTAAAAAAAAATGAAAATAAAACGAAAGACTTAAGCAACAAGCTTGAATTAAGAATTTTGTTTATTTTTTATGTTATTTTTAAAACTATTTCTTTTCTTTTTATTACAAAGATAAATAAAAATACAAAGGCACACGCACTTGCAGCTACACAGACTACAAACTAACTTGTCTTTGCAACAAATGCGGACATTACAATTGTCAAGTATTAGTAACAGCAGAAGCAGCAGCAGCAGCAGCACCAACAAAAATACCATTGAAAATGCTTTTTAAACTATATTATCTTATTTAAGCCTTCACCATTCCAGTTGGACAAATATGGAGGCCACTATAATTGGTCAAAAATATAATCCACTTGGCTGAAAAAAAAACAACTAAACTCTTACTACAGTTGCAAATAAGTAAATAAAATTAAGTTTTGAAAAAAAAATCTAAAATAAACTGCTTTTAGCCTCAAAACATTTTTTAGCAAATTCAGGTTTTTTCCGCTTTATTGTATGAGTTTAGTAACCAGCATTTGGCAAAATCCATTCATCTTAAGAAAAAAAGGAAAAAATATATTTTTTCTGCAAATTTTAATAGTTTTTAATATTGTGCAGCTTTTAATATGCGCAACAGTAGCAACAAAAAACATTTGCGGTTTCATAAAATTTGTAAGCCAAGGAATTAGCGGATAATGCCATGAGGTTAGATTTTAGGTATTTCATACTTAAGAGTCCGTAAGATTAATTAGTTTTAAAATGACAATATGATTTCTGTTTTAACATTAAAAGAGCAAAATAGCAAAAGGTTTTTAAATGGACATTTGTGAAAAAAAAGAAATAGAAATGGGTTAAAAGACACTTCTGAAGCACATACAAATATTTTAGTTTAGTCATACTCTACAGCAGGATGTAGAACTTCAAAATTTAGGATCCAGTAATTATTAAGTTTTGTGTCATGCAAACTTTGAAGACGATGTACATAAGAAAAAATTATCATAGGTTTTTATTTTAACACACATGGCCACACGGGCGTTTTTGCTTTTTTTATATTAAATTTGAAAGTTCTAAATTTTATAAAACTTCAAATTTAATAAAAAAAGCAGCAACGTGCGTTTTAAAAACGCCCGTGTGGCACGTGTGATAGAAAAAAATTTGATTTTGTTCTTATTAAATATTTACGAATTTTAGTTTTTAATTTTACGAATTTTGTGATAGGTCCCATTTCTGTAAAATAAATATTTGAATTTATAAATTTAGTAATAGAATATGAATTATAGTTTTTTCTCTGTATGCACATAATATGTGATAGTGTTTGTGCACACAGAAAAATTTCATATAAAAATCGTCGAAAACGCGGTTAATTTATTATTTTTTGGTAGTGATTTTGCTTTATAGGTGTTTCATGTTAATTCAACATGATTTTACAATAACCTTCAGAGAACATATTTTCTTTTGAAATAACTACATTTCATGTTGATTTAACATTGCAGAATAGTTAATTCAAAATGACGTAGATACTAAAATAACAAGAATTTGATATTGAAATAACACAAAGAATTATGTTGAATGAAAGTTATTTCAAGTTGGAACAACATGAATTTAATGTAGCTATTTTATTAATTACTTCTATTACGTGATGTTTATTTGCATAGGCAACAGAAAAATCTGTGTTCTAGATGGCTGCACCGGCCAAGATTTGAGTTCGGGCCACTTGCTTGGTAGCCAACTCGGTAAGCAATGTAGCCACAACAGCTTCAAACTTTATTTTAGATATACACTAAATAAATACTATCGTAAGTAACATGAATTTCAGTTTAATTCAACATGATTTAATAAAATTTATTTGAAATAAAAGTTATAGTTAAGTTGATTTAACGTTGATAACAATGTTATTTTAACAGTGAAAATATTAAATCAAAGCGATTTAAGTTTAGGTTTAACATTAATAAGAAACAATGGTAATTTTAAATCAACAATAGGAAATTTTCGCTGATAATACTAAGCTTGTCGGATATTTTCGGCTATTTAAATTTACACAAAACGAAGATAAAAATAAACAAAAACAAGCCACACAATTGAGTACAACAGTGCATTGTAGCTATGAATAAAGCAAATAAATACCAACACTTTTAAACAATAAATTATTTGACCATTGAGTTATGAATTATAGTCGAACTGCATGATTGTGGAAAAGAGTTCTGTTGAGAAGACGTGGTGGTCTCGAAACATCTGATGTCAGTTCAAACTTCCGTACAGCGAAACATTTTCTTTTATTGTTCAATATTTAAATGCTTTAGAATTTCTTTCTAAAATAAAAATAATTTAATCGAAAGATTAAATTGAAAATGAACTCAAGCCAACCTAATTAAATAAGTTCTGATAATTTATTTCTCACAAATTTTATATGATTTTTGTGCAGCAGAAATATGTAAGAGATTTATAAAGTTTTAGTGGGGGGAGGGGGAGGATAATATACTTCACGTCTCTAGATCCGGGCATGGCTATTATAATTTTCTCTTGATCGGTTTTTTTCTATTCTTTTTATTTAGATTTTTCAACTATTATTTCAAACATATTTGACTATTTTTAAAAAGATTTAATTTCCTCGAATATCGCCAAAAAAAACGCAGAAAACGACAACTGGAGTAAAATTGCAATACTCCATTTCAACAACTTCTGGCAGCCTTATGATGGAAACAGGTGGCAAACTTTTTAAAAGCTTATGTACATTAAAAAAACAGCGATTGTATAGGTTATGTGAAACACTAAGGATTCTGAATATCACAAACCTTTTTTGGACTCCATTTTTCGCTTAAGTTAAACTGAACACCATTATCTTTCTTTTTCATGATAATATTTTTTTTATTTTACGTATCCGTTTAGCTAATAACACCAATTAAAAGCTTCAAAAAATCTTATATTCCAATTAAAATTAGAAGTTTTTTGAAAAAGTCAAACATTGATGGCTTATAACACAGTGCAATAGTCCAAAAAACACACAGACTTGACAGTATAGATTCGATTGTACTACCACGGGTTAGTAAAACCCTATACTTAGCTTGGCGAATTTGGTGACCAATTTCGTTTTATGGACCTCCAAAGTTTTGGATAATCAGCGGGCTCTCAAAAAAAGGTGTCATCAGCTTTTGGCCAACAGAAAATTCAAACTTGGTGATACTGCTTAACTACATATGTAGCATAATGGAGCTAAGAGTTCGTTAAACAGATTTTTTTTACCATTTTATGCCAAAAAAATAATTTTTTCGTGCAGTATTTTTTTGAGAAATTAAGGAAAAAAATGTTTTTTCACTTTTTCCAGAATAACTTACAGGAACTCGTAATTTTTTTATTAACAATATTTGTGAACATGTCAATACAATCTGAATATATCTAGGCACCCTAAACAGCACAGAAAAAATAGTTTCTACCTTAAAAGTTTTCGTTTTTTACGAGTTAGGCTATATTTTTATTGCATTTTTTTACTTCCTTTGTTATTGTTCCACTTCTTATGTTGCTGACTTTAGTATTTACTATTTTTTATTGTTTGTTGTTGTTTTGCCAAATAATGGTAATGAAAAATTTGGAGTGTCCATATAAGTTAGACTGAAAAAAGTGAATAAAATAATTAAAAAAATTTTTTTCAAAAAAAGTACAGGAACATATTGTTTTTCTGGGCACAAAATATTAGTGAAACACAACAAAGAAGTATGCACTTGAATATACTATTTAAAAAAAAAAAATTTTTTTTAGCATAAAAAAATAGTGAAAAACTACAAATTTTAAGGTAAAAAAAGGTCTGTGTGAGCTATTAGAGTGCCTAGATACGTTCAGATTGTATTGATATGTTCACAAAAGTTGTTCAGCTCTACCGTAACTATAAGTTTGCCAACTATTGTCAGTTAAAAATTACAAGTCCCTGTAAGTTATTCTGAAAAGAGTGAACAAAAATTTTTTTTCCTTAATTTTGTCAACAAAAAGTTAACGAAAAAAATTTGTTGGCATGAAATGTTAAAAAAACCTGTTAAACAGGCTCTTAGATACATTATTGCCATATATAGTTAAGCGGTATTATAAAGTTTGAATTAGCTGTTGGCCAAATACTAATGACACCGTTTTTTGAGGCTCCACTGATTTTCAGAAACTTTGGAGGTCCATAAAAAGAAATTGGTCACCAAATTCGCCAAACTGAGTATAGGGTTTTACTACACCATTATAGGACAATCGAACCTGTACTCTCCAGTTCTTGTGTTTTTCCAAAAGTCTTTATTTGTCGCATTAACAAAAACAAAATGCATTTTTAGTTGGTCTGAAGTGTGTCCTACTAGAGCGCAATAACAAATGCATCAAAAGAGAACATAAAAAAATAGTTTTGGCCAAAGAAAATGGTCGTCTGAGCCATAGTGCATTGGTAAAAAAACATCACAAAATGTATTTATGTACTTATACACATCATAAAAAAATTTTAATTCAAATGCATAAAATATATGGCAATTCCTTTAAAAATATATATTTAGTTGCTTGTTATACATAAGGATTTATTTGCTTTTACCGACTGCAACTAACATTTGTTATTTAACTGCAAGCACAGAATTAGTACACATCAACGACAAACAGTGGCAGTAACCTTCAAACTAAAAAACAATATTATTTAATATACTTACGTAGACATACCTACATATGTGTTAATAATTTGAATACAGGAACCACAAACATGCAACAAACCATGTGTCATATGACACCAATTATGTAAGATTCACAACAGTTTTATGCAACTTCGTTTGCTTAATGAACGCAACTAAATAATTTTTCAATTGTTGGTAATTAATATCAAGGATAAACTATAGTCCTTTTTGGCACAAAGAACACTCACATACATTAAACACATGGTTAAGAGAATTTCAGCTTTGTGTCGTGCGACAAAAGTGTGCAAAACATTGTTCAAGGTGTTATTACACAATATTGCGTCACAATGTTTGTACAAGGTCAAGAGCTGCAAGCAATGGGATACTAATTTCAGACATCAACTACTTGAGAAAACTGTTAAGATATTGAATTTAAAGGAATTACTTTCTATATAGAAAAAAGATGAAGGCTGTTTTTTATTAAAATTAAAATAAAACAGTTCTGAAGACGAACTTAGAAAATTTAAAATTAGTAAAGAAAATTCATTTAAATAATTCTTGTAAAACGAAATTACAAAACAACACGAAACGCATCGTGACCCAAAGGATATTTTGAGCAGCCTAAATGTTCGCTGAGATTTTTATACTTGACATGATTTCATCAGGATACCTCCAAAGAACTTTAGTCTGGCAATCACAGAGAATCTGCTGCGATGTCTTCTGTTGCGTTTTGTAAAGTCTACATAGTTTGGTCTAACATTTGCCAATGATAAATTGGTGTCATATGAGACCGCAATGTTCGGTAAACCACTTTAATAGTAATCTAAAGCAACTTTTGTCCATTATCCGTTCCTTTTCGAACTTTTGTTTTGGTATGACGTAATTAGCCGTTGTGCTTGTCTTAGACCGTGAAGGGCTTCCCAATTGCGAGCAAAATCCATCTGAGCTCAAGAACTATTATTTTCTTTGACATATCTATGTGAGATGATAAAGAAGGGTTCGTCCTCTTAACCTACGTTGGGCTTCTCTGCAAAGAAAACACTAAATTTAATTTTCAGTAAAGAAATTCAATGAATTAGTAAATATTTTGTCTAGAAACGGACCTACAAACAAATTTGTAAATATATGTATACAAAAATAACTCAGCAATTTCGTTGAAAAATATCGGATTTTTTCAGTAAACAAACATAAAATATAAAACAATTTGTCTAAAAATATTTACAAGTTCTAAAAAAAATAATATACTGAATCAAATAAAAATATTTGCTGGAATTTCTGTTATATATGAAACAATATTTTTGTCTGAAGTTCTAAAACAGTTTGTCTAAAAATACTTACAAATACTAAACAAAATAGTTTAGTGAATCAAAAAAAAAATATTTATCAGAATTTTTACAGTATATCAAACAAAATTTTTGTCTGAGTCATCATTATCAGCTATTAAGAATTAATGAAATTTCACTTTGTTAAATCTGTTTAACTGTAAATGTTTAAAGACCTAAAAAAATTAATGAGAATTAACGCAACAACATTAACGAATTGATTCACTCAACAATCTTCAGTAAACAAACTTGATACATTTGCATTCCTTTTGCTATTATTGCTCTTGTCGTTATTTGTGTATATCTCGTCATCGGGGCTGTATTTACACGACACAGAAAACGGGGTTTTGTTGTTGTTTTTGGTGTTTGCGTCCTAAATAAAAGTCAAATAAGAAATTCACTGATTCAGCAAAGAACATTTACTGTAAATGGAATTTATTTTTAGACAAATTTTTGTTTGAAAAATTTTGGTAATAATTTTTTCTGTATGTTAGGTAGACAGACAGGCCAGCTCGTTCGTTTCTAGCATGCCTTTCGTGTCAATTTTTTGATCGCTAAGCTCATTTAAAGATGCAACATAATCTACGGCAACATCAGATATTACTTTATAAGCCATTAAGGCCCTAAGCACTGTTTGGCTATCTGGCATCAAGTAGATTCGAATAACCATACATTTTCTCCTGAGGTTTTTTTTACTTCTTCGAAGAAAAGAAATATTGTTCAGCGCGTATGGCACGAAGGTTTAATACATAAACTAAAGCAGAATCTACCCGAAAACACCCTTAAGCATTTAGAAAGCTTCTTAACCCTCTGCGACTGACGTCGTAGTTTAGCAGACACCAGTAAACAGAAAACATTGTTTTACGCCATAATTATTCAAATATCGATTCTGGTGTTTTCAGTACCTTCTTGTTATGTATTCATTTGTACGTTAGTGCGAAGAAAGCAATTAAAACAAGCGCACGCGTTGATGTGAGCATACAACTGTCTACAAGTCTACTACGTCAGTATTGAGTTAGACCTGACGAAATATGTTGTAACTTTTTATTAAACCATTGATATTATCTCTTTTTTCTCTATCTTGATTAGCTTAGCTATAAGCTAAAATTAATGTTAAACTTTTTACCAAAAAAAAAAAAAAAATCATATATGAAGTTTTTTTTTGTTTTTGTATGGATGTAAGTTTTTTAAGGCTAATTTATGCCATGCCAATAATTTTGTTTTTAATAAGATTTGTCGTGTTGTTTTCAACAAAAAATTACAATAAATAACAAACTACTACATTAAAGTAAAAATCAAAAATATTTTTTAGTGGGTTTATAAACGGAACTTGAAAAATATAAGCAGTCGAAATAGTGTCTAGTGTACTACCACGTCAGTGGAATTGTGATAATGAAGTCAGTGGCAGAGGGTTAACTGTGCGAAAATTTGTTGTTAAAGAAGGTAATTTTCTAAGCCCTCTGCAACCGATTGAAGCCGGAGTTCCTCAAGGCAGCATTCTCGGTCCTGTATTATATCTGATATATGCCTCTGACTTGCCGGTAAGCAGTAACATACACATATCAATGTTCGCTGATGATACAGCTTTTCTTAAGTGTTCACAAAAGCCACCAAGAAGCTTCCCGCAAACTGCAAGAGTATATACCCCAGTTGGAAAAATGGCTGAAACAATGGCGGATAAAAATTAACGAACAAAAATGTCTACACATTAATTTTACATTGTGCAGAGAAGCCAAAATATACCTCAATACACTGAAGTAAAATATCTCGGTGTTCATCTTGATCGTCGTCTAACACGGAAGTCCCACATAAATGCAAAGGTGATCCAAATGAAATTAAAAGCAGCTCAAGTGAATTGGCTCATTGGAAGGAACTCTACTCTAAGCCTAGATTGTAAACTTCTTCTATACAACTCCATTCTAAAACCAATATGGTCCTACGGAATCCAGTTATGTGGCACTGCCTGGGCATCAAATGTAGAAAACATTCAAAGGCAACAAAATAAAATACTCCGTACGATTACAGTAGCCCCATGGTATGTCAGAAACAAGCGAATTCATAAAGATTTAGATGTGCCGCTGGCTAAGACAGTGTTATCTAAACACGTGACAAGATACATAAAAAAACTCGGGTTTGCACCCAAATCTCCTAGCCCCAAACATCATTAACTTTAGAGGCCACACTCGGCTGAGAAGGAGGGACACTCTTGCTCTCAGCCGAACACGAGAGACGTAGACAACGACAGAACCAACCGCTGAAACAAATATTTTTATCTGGCATTGGCTGGACTTAAAAATTAAAATTTTAGAGTTAAGATTTGGTTACTTATTGTTAGTTCAATTTTATTGAAGATATAATAAATAAATATAACCGAGAAAAATGTTCTCCTGAGAACTCCTTTTCTATCAAGATCGTTATCGATCGCGTCGTACGATGTAAAAGTGCATAAGCTAGCACCCTGAGTAAAAGTGCATAAGCTAGCACCTAGAGCCTTTGATTCCCCCTAGAGCCGTTTGTTTGAGAGTGGTTAAATAGTGAATGGCTGTTACCGTTGATTTACCCGGCTGGTAGTCAAATTGGAACTGGTGTGGTGGAGGTAGTTTTTCCTAATGTAACTGTCCAGCACTTTCTCCATCGTATCCAAGAAAAACGAGCTGAGACTGAGTGCTGTAAATGATTTGGATAGATGCTCCGATCTACTGCCAATTTTCGGTATTAAGACGACTTCAACCCCACGCTAAGCCTTCGGTATATAACATGCTAATATTTTTGATTTGAAAATCCTGGACGTTTGTGGAACAATATATGCTCGACCCTACTGTGTGAGGCTTGGATAGATGCCATCTAAGCCTGGGGACTTATAAGGGCTAAATTTAAATAACGCCCAGCTTATTGGGTAATTTCCAAAGCTATTACCTTTGTTGTTATAGCTAGGTGGGCATTGGCGGATCGAAATCGGATTTACGGGCAGTGATCCTAGCAACTATGAGTATCAAGTAGAAGCTTACACGTCCCATATGGGCACTACAGTATACAGAGGCCATTTGAATGATCCTGTGACAACGCCTGTAGTAGTTGTACCCCAGGCAAAGTATTTATTCTTTCACAGTACGTTTTCCACGTAGACCTCTTGCACTTTCTAAGTGCTTTATTATAGCTAGTGAGAGCAGTCTTGTAGGTGATCCAGTCACCTGTGTTTTTGGCTCTATTGAATAATCGCCTTGCCTCCTTTCACCGTTTTTCTAATCCGTTGTTCCACCAGGGTACATAGCTTTAGGCCTTTTTTACTTAACTTGCAATTTTTCCCATTTTCAAAAAGCTCATTGGACTCAAAGTTTATTTCTACAGGACTACATATTAGGCCTATGGAAAAGTTTTCACTATTGGATATGTGAAGATGATATGTATCCCAGTCAATGTCTCTCGGATTACGAAATTGTCGTTCGTACTTACGTAAAGCCACATATACTACAAACAAAATAAGCTTTATTGCATGAAAATTAATGGATAAATAAATATTGATTTTGTTTATAATAAAGTGAAGTCATCTAATTTTTGCAAAATATTCCAAATATTTACACTGTGCAAGTTTTTAGACAATATCCAACATTTTAATTCAAGCAACTTAAATAAAAAGAAAATGAACTCAATAACAATTAACGACAACATCACTGCAGATAAAAATATGAATTTGGCCCAGTTACAAAAATCCTACTTTTATTTATACATTGAATAGCAATATTTTTAAATATTACACATATAAGCGCTTCTAAATAACAAACACTTAAACATTTTATTACAATTTTGTGGAAATTTTTCTATTTTTACGAGATGAATAGAAAAAAAGAAAAATTTATTTTTTGCTTCTTTTATGATTTTCTCAATAGACCAATTTTATGAGTTTATGAGTGGCTGGCTGCTGCTGTTGAGATGCCGATGCTGCTGATGTCCAGGATGCGGCTGTATTTAGTTGCTTGTAGTGGTATACTTGTTTATGTATTTATTTATGTATGACCATGTTTGCTGTTAAATGTCATAAATTCATTGTTATAAAATGATTTATGACAGAGAAAGTCTCTGCTGAGAGACATTTTGTATATGAAATAAAAGTAAAACAATAAGATAAATTTACGCTTGTATGTGTGTATGTTTGTATGTACCCTGCAGATATTATTGAACTACATAGTGAATTTTAGCTGAAATGGACTAGTTACAATATGATCCTATGTAATGCAGTCATGGACCATATCATTTGGGCCGAGCTCAACGACTTTTTCCGGCATTTTAATTGGAAACTCTGTTTCCCTGGCATTAATGTCAATGCCATGGCAGAAATGGTCGTAAATATCATTTTGCTGGGAATGAAAACTTTCATTCCATCAAAGCGAATTCCGATTAAACTTATAACGAAGTCTTGGTTTAATCAGGCTTGCAAAGATGCAGTCAGATCCAGAGAGGAAGCATTCAGTATCTGGCGTCGTAGCAAACTATCAGATACTGATTCGCTGCGTCTTCGTGCTAAAGTCCTTGCTGCCCCTCGGGGGAGCAAGAGCTTTTGTTCATTCGTTAAAAGAGTAAAGGATAATGCTAGTTCGTCAATTCCGACTGACCCGATTGATAAAGCTAACCTTTTGGCTGAATTATTTGCAAGTAGTTAGTTCTCACTTGCCGGAAAGCAATCAGCCACTGCCCGCGCTTGATAGAGTATCTGTAACTATGCCAAAGATATTTTTTCTTGAAGCAGCGCTCTTCGACGCTAGCACGTCCGTTGGCATCCCTCTTTAACACTTTGTACCATGCTGGTGAGTTTCCCTCGTGTTGGAAGGTTGCCAATGTAACGCCAATCCCCAAAAAGGGAGAAGCTAGTAACCCTGAAAATTACCGCCCAATCGCAATATGTTCTGCACTTTCCAAAGTGATGGAAAGTATGGTGAATTTCCTTCTTGTGATATATCTGGAGTCCAACAGCTTACTCAGCGACCGTCCGTATGGCTTCCGTAGAGGGCGCTCGAAAAAATGGTGTCACTCCATACACCATTTTGGCGAGAGTAAGGTGGTGGCTTTCAATATCTCTAAGGCGTTTGATAGAGTGTGGCATGGTGCGCTTTTGTCAAAACTTATTGCTTTTGGTGTTGGTGATGACTTCTCTCGTTTTATATCGATCTTTCTCAGGGATCGCACTATACGGGTTGTTATAGATGGGATCTCATCAAACGAGTTCAAGATTAATTCAGGGGTACCACAAGGCTCCATTCTTTCTCCTACCCTACTTCTTATTTTTCTTAATGACCTTCTCTGTCAAACGACAGCAGCATCTGCCATTCATATTCATTCAGCAATAGGCCAAGTCTGTTGGAGATTAGGGCCATGCGGCAAAACATGAATGATACGATTAATCACGATCTCACAACAATCTCTGAATGAGGTCGTGCGAAGAGGGTCGATTTCAATGCTCGTAAGACCCAATGCAGTATGCTTACGCACAGACGTACGACCGAACCTGCTGCTCAATCTGTAAGTATGGGTGGCGTAAGTATTAGGAAATCAGAAGCTCTTGATGTTCTTGGCATGAAAATCCAGTGTGACATTCGATGGACTGATCAAATTTTTCAAGTCTCAAAAGAAATATTCAAGTGCCTTGGTTTCTTAAGACGGTGTAAGATATACTTCACTCCATCTGATCTCCTTACTAGTTATACCACCCATAAGTCCCCAAAAACGTCAATTGACTTTTTGAAATGGTGGTAAAGCCCATACTAATGTATGGGTCTGTCATCTGGTGGACTTCCTTAAATAAAGCCACATACTCTAAAATAATAGAAAAGGTTCTTCGAACATCTGCTTTGCTGATCACGGGTGCACCTCGCACTACTCCATCCAAAGCACTGTTCACCATACTGCATTGGCTTCCCGCTGAACTCATGATCAAACAACTGGCCATGAACTCGGCGGTTAGACTAAATGCCTCAGGTGCATGGAAGCGGGGTAACGTAGGCCATGCGACGATATTAGGGCAAATCTTAGATCTTCCCGACCACACTGACTATTGCTCACCTACTCTGATGCCCGACAAGAGCTTCGTGCTGGACTTCTCGGGCACAACCTCTGAGACAAACTACATACACCAATATGAGATCTACATCGATGGGTCAAAGTCGGGTATCGGAGTAGGCGGGGGTTTCTACATCCCACAAATGCAACGGAGGATAAACTTTAGGCTACCAAACCAATGTAGCATCACTCAGGCTGAAATATCGGCAATCAAAAGGGCAGCCAACTGGTTAAGGTACTACAGGATATTCGATCAGGACATCCGAATTTGTACCGACAGTAAGGCGGCACTACATGCTCTATCTGGTGTTTACACAACATCGGAATTGGTTAAAGAATGCCGGGCATCTCTGAATGGGATGGCGAAACATGCGAACCTAGGGCTCTTCTGGGTACCGAGCCACGCGGCGGTGCCCGGTAACACTATCGCGGACGGTCTAGCCAAGGCTGGTGCCCGCCTACATGAAAATGACATCGACTGGCTGTAAAATACAAATTCAGCACCAACTATTTAGAGAAGCGCAAACCAAATGGACAAATGAAATCACTTGTGAGGTCTTCAAATCCATCTGGCCCCAGTAGAACTTCGCAAGATCTGCAACCATACTGGGGCTTCCTCGTCAACAGCTGCGTATACTCGTAGCGGTCGTAACAGGGCACTGTCTCATTGGTGTCCATGCCAGAAGATTAAATCTTCCGTTTAACGATTTCAGTAGAAGTTGTCAGAACGAGGAGGAGGAAGAAACTGTCAGGCACCTCCTCTGTCGATGTCCAGCACTATATAGAAATAGGGCGTCATACTTGGGAAATCCGTCACACCGACCCAACCTCTGGGATAGGAGGGGCACCTCTCTGAATTTCCCTACTATCCATCCCAGGCATCACAAAGGGACCAAAGGACCCAAGTGGGCCGGTTGTTAGAAACCGGCAGTCTGTTCAACTTAACCTAACCTATACCACCCATATCCGACCGAAAATGGAATACAACTCTCATGTATGGGCCGGTGCTTCAAAGTCTATTTTGAAGTTACTCGACCACGTGCAGGAGAGAGAAAAGAAGCTCATCGGTGACAGTAGGGTAGCCAACTCTATTGACTCGCTTGAGCATCGACGCAATGTGGGGTGTGTTTCGCTGTTTTATCGTTACTACAATGGAATGTGCTCTGATGAAATCAGGGAACTGATTCCCGCAACCCACTCTTTTCTGCGAACAGCACGTTCTTGATTAAGGGCACATCCCTTTCTGTTCGATACGTCAGTAAATCGCACTACGCATTATAGAGAGAACTCGTTCTTTGGCCGAACAGTTTGTATGTGTGAATAAACTACCTGCAGAGATATTTCCTGACAGCTTCAATGTTGAAAGATTCAGATCAAACGTCCACAAATACTACTCCCTTTATCCTCCCTCCCACAATCAATTTTCCTAGTTCCAGCACAATGCATTGCAAGAGTAGGAGTCATCCCCTAAGTACTGGTCCAAAAAAAACAAGAGCTTGATATTAACCGACAATTGTTCGCGTTTTAATAACTGGAATCGTTAAAGCACGAACACTTGAGTGCTCCATCGAATAGGGACATAGAGTAGCTTTAAGATTAATCCGATGCAATGCATTGCTGGGTTATATGGTCCAGCCCAAGGATACCGTAATGTTAAATCGACAATGTGTTCTTCATACATTTGGATTACCTTTGGACTAGTCCTAGTCCTCTATACATGCGTGTCTGTACTAGTTACGTTATCTGCAGGGTATTTATATATTACATCTACATAAAAATGCATTTTAACTCTCCAAAACACATAGAGAAGAAGCAACAAATAATAAACTGGCAAATTTAAAATTTACTACAATTTGATTATCATAATTTCATACATAGTGGCTAAAGACGTTAGCAGGATAGTCTTAAAAGTCTGATATCTGTAATGAAATTCATAAAAGATTAACAAAAAAGAGTCAGTGCAGAAATTGATATATAATTTATTATCATCTTTAATACACAGGCATCGCGCTGTTTAGTTTTAAGTTATTCCTTCCAATTTTTTATATATACATACATACTTACATACTTATATTGATTAATTTTTAATAGAAGTACCATCAAATAGATCATAAAAGAATCAGATAAGAGTTCTCATCGTCGAAATAGCTGGAGCTCGGAAAATGTTACAACTCAATATATACGACGTCGGATGATCCATACGATACAAGCCAACCCGTTCACAATCATTCTTCTTGTCACTAAACATGAGATGTTATATAGGATGTTCTCCACACTTTCTTCCTTATCTATATCTTGACAGTTACGCCAGAAATCTTAATATTTAACTCCTATATGTTTGGGCTACCTGCCTATGGGACAGTGTCCAGTTATCAGAAACAGCAATATTGATATTTGTGTTCCAATTCATAACAGTAGAGAAGTTATGCCCTCCCGTCGCTTTATCTCTGTCTCAGTCTTGCACCTAAGTTTCGCAGAGAGGAGGAGAGCTAGTCAACCGCATTCCAACTCGAATGGAATTTATAGGTTTGTGCTACGTCTAGCAAGCTTATCAATCCCAGCATTTCTCTAAATACCTCTGTACCAAAAAGTCCGAATAATCCTTTATTAAACAGCTCTGCCATATCGTAGAGAGATGAATGGCAGTTGAACCGAAGGTTTTACGGACATAATTGCTATATGACTCAGAGTACACGCAAAGAAAAGATATGGTTGTGGCATGGTTGCGTCAGCAATGTCATGTTTCCTTATATAGTTTATGGTTCTGGTAAATAAGTTATTATTGTTTTAAATAATTGTAAACCTTAATTAGCTTACGAGAAATAAACTCATGTTTATATTCAATCATCACATTATAGAAATTGCAACATGGTTGCTTTTAACAATGTACATTGTTAAAAAGTGTTGACTACAATCATGGTTTATTTAAAAATGCAACATTAGTATGATTCTACAAAAGTAAAATATAAAAAGAACCATATTATCTTAAGTCAGTTTATTTTCAATGAAACTATGATTATAACACAGACATGGCTGTTTGTTTTTAAAAAAGTTTTTGTTCTTAACTTTGGTTGTATGCTTTTCTGTTCTTCCAGATACCGTAGAGGTAAACGGGGCAGGAAACTGGCATTACTTCAGTTTCATGAACTTTTTCTACACATTTCAATCGTTGTATTGTATAACTGTCGCATTGAATTGCAACTTTGCAACTTTGGTATGGTTAATGGAACCATATGCATAATTAAATGGATCCATATGTATGGTTAATGGAACTATATGTATGGCTAACTGGAACCATATGTATGGTTAAATGTAACAATATGTATGGTTAATAGATTAATATGTATGGTTAATGTAACCATATCTGTGGTTAATTGGAACCATATGTGTGCTTAATTGGAACCATATGTATAGTTAATGGAACCATATGTATGGTAAATGGAACCATATGTTTGATTAATGGAACCATATGTATGGTTAATAGATTAATATATATGGTTAATGAAACCATATGGTTAATGAAACCATATGTATGGTTAGTGGAACCATATGTATAGTTAAGTGGAACCATATGCATGGTTATATAACAATGTTATTGTTAACTTAGACAACATTATTATGTTTAAAACACATTTAGTTTCAAAATAGTATGGTTTGACTGCAACCATATATTCAATTATAATATATTGCTCTTCGATTATGGTTGCCTCAACCATGTTTTTTCTTTGCGTGTAGTTTTAGTGGTAGTTTATCGACTTAAAAAGTGTTTTTCATCTACTTAAAAAATTATATCTTTTTAAAAAACTATGCATTGATCCGGAAGTCGTTTTGATATAAAAATTGTCAGGTATCCTGAGTATACTCCGTATTGTAATTGGGCGAGCGCCCAACCCATCTCTATTTCTTTCTACGAATATCCACTATGATTGGTGTTTGGTGTGTACGTTGCCAAAGACAGTTATTTAAAATTTTAGCTGGCCAGAATATGCGTAAAATTCTTCGCAAGCATCGGTTGGTAAATACCTGAACTGCGTCTATATTTTTTCTTGCTGCGTTCCATGATACGCATCCGTATAAAAGTGTGGATTTTACACAAGAATTGAATAGTTTCAGTTTCGTATTAGTAGAAATGAGCGAAGATCTCCACGCAGAAATCAGTCGGCCATACGCTTCGTTTGCAGCATTTATTCTGTTTCTTATGTCTGTACTTGATTCACCGGATGAGTTAAAATACTTTCGAGGTAACAAAATGAAGTAACGTTCTGCAAATATCGGTTGTTTCTAAACACATGCAATCTAAATAATTTTTTTAGTTAAAAAATAAGGTGCTATATTGTAATAAAAATGGCATAAGCCACTGAGTTGCATGAAACTTTTCATCAGTTTTGATGGGAAAATATTTTAGTCACTTCACTATATTATTTCTAGCACTGAATATGGCTTTTTACAAAAAGCAATTATAGATTTTTCTTAGAGCTGCATTATTAGATTTTTGAAAAGTGATAGTCGAAAAATTGCCTTTGTTCCAAGAAAATACCACTGTGCCATGTAAAGACCTAATATGTTGTACAAAACTATGCGCCATAAAATTTCACTAAAAGTCCTAAAATACATCTAAGCTCCTGACTCATTCTGAACGCCAAAAATTGTTCAAAGCTTAATATATGTTTAAGGGTTACTTTTGTACTTATTTACAATTATTATTCGGCATAGAAAATCTTGTAAATCTTACGTTTAAGGTATACTTTGATGTAAAACGCTACGAGATACATTTTTTTGTAGAGAATTTCAGCCCGCTATATCGGCGGAAGCGGGAATTTTTTGCTTCTTGTTCAAGAAAGGGGTAATAAGGCCCATAGTGCGCAGAGCTAGAGCGCACAAATATTCTACAAATATGTTCTTCGTGGTGTTTTACATAAAAGTGATGAACATATCTTATACCTTAAACGTAAAGCTTACAAGATACCCTATGACGAATCACTATAACTATGAGCAGAAGGGGGGGTTTAAGTCCCTTTAAAATGAATCCCAAACTTAAACTTCCAAAACACCGATACACGTATATATTCTTTTGGATCCCTCTACCGGAAACAATAGTGAGAACAATGCAATTTAAAGAAAATTTATTTTGGTGTACAGTGTAATCAATAGCAATTACTATCTTAAAAATTTGCTAAATTATATTCTTAATAACTTTTCAGCCTGCCCTCTAATTACACATCAATGTTCTATGAAAAGTAACTGTTTAAACAAACAATGGGCGTGTTTTACGAGTGTACATATTTGCATTATGTGTGTGTGTGTGTATTTATTGTCTATTTGTCAATATGTCCATACAAATTATTTCACTCTTGCTGACATGTTTGTATGTAAATTAGTTAGTCTTGTTGTTGTAACTATTTGTTTGTTGGCTAAAGGATACGTAACAACCCGGTTGGCCATGTCTTTCAGACATCTTGCAAGACCGATGCATGACAATGTTAAGCATCGATGACCTGTTGGTGACAGCCCAAACAGATCAGTGAGGACATTTTCGAATAAATGGCCGCTAAGTTCATATATGACAACAAGAGCGACATTGTAACCCATATTTTTATTAATGACCATGTAAATGACAATATCTCCAGAAATGTCCCCATTGCGTTTTTTCATTTGTTTCTTTTTTACACGTGTTCTACAATAACAATTTGAGGAATTTGTCGCTCAGAGAGTATTTATTACAAGAATTTTTAATAGACATTGCAGGGATGCAATAGTTGGTACAATTGTACATTTTATCGTTCCGTACACCAAAAGTGTAAAGGAACTCTATTGTTTTCTCGGGAGCCGTAAGAGCTACGGACCTGAAGTTTTCACAGAATATGTAAAACTTTGGCCTCTACAAAAACAAATATATTACAGCTAAAAATTAAAGGGTGTTCTAAAGCGAGCAACGAAACATGTTGAAATATTAATGTAATATACAGACACTTATATGTAGACACTTAAAATTTTCAAAGTTAGTGTTAATTGGTGTAGTCTGTAGAATAGACTACATCAATTAACACTGATATTTAAAACAATAAATATTAAAGGGTCTTCTATCAGTAAATATAATTTTGCTATCGAATTTAGACAATAAGCTCTATCTTGGAAACCGTAAGAGGTAAAATCTTGAAATTTTCTAAAACGCTAAAACTAAAAAATTTCAAAATTAAAAATATGTCAAAACGAAAAATCGCCAAAATGAATAAAGCGCTTAAAGCAAAAAGCACCAAAATTAAAAAAAATTGCTAAGCCGCAAGAAATCACCAAAACTACAGAGATCGCCAAAATCTAAAATAACCGCCAAAAACGAAAAAAGTCGTCAAAACGAAAAAAGCACTACAACATAAAAAAATCGCTAAAACTAAAATATCATCAAAAAACGAAAAAAAAGTCGCCAAAAATTAAAATAAATCACCAAAACGAAAAAAAGCGCCCAAAAAAAACGCCAAAGCTAAAAAAATCGCCAAAAACGAAAAATAGTCAAAACGAAAAAGAGTGTCAAAACAAAAAAAATCGCTAAAACTAAAAAAGCTCCAACATTAAAATAAATCGCTAAAACAAAAAATATCGTCAAAAAGCGAAAAAACGTTAAAAAAAACCAGAAACCAAAAAACGCCAAAACTAAAAAAAATCTTTAAAAACAAAAAATTGCAAAAATACCGAAAATCGCCAAAAACTAAAAAATCGCCAGAACGAAAAAAAGTGTCATAACCAAAAAAATCGCTAAAACAAAAAAAAATCCCAAAAATCGAAAAAAATCCCGAAAACCGAAAAAGCGCCAAAACTAAAAAAATCGCCACAGCTAAAGTAAATCGCTAAAACTTAAAATATCGTCAAAAAGTGAAAAAAGCTTAAAAAAAACGACAAAACCAAAAATTGGTAAAAAAAAACAAAAAAAAAAATCGCAAAAAAACTAAAAATCGTCAGAAAAAAAGAAATAATCACGTAAATAAAAAAAAAGCGCCAAGACCACGAAAAACAACGAAAAATACTTAAGAAATAAAAAAATAAAATAAAAAAAAAATCAAAACGAAAAAACTGCCAAAATGAAAAATGGCGCAAAAACGAAAACGAATATACATATGAGTATTCGTACGGAACCCTTCGTGTGCGAGCCAAAGTCGTCGCACTTTACTTAATTTATTGTTGTAACAAAATTATACAAAATTTTAAATTGAACGTTGCAAGACTAGCGTGCGGACAATATCTACCAACTAGTTGGCAAGACGTGTTGAGTAGTTTTTCTTTTACCCATTCTTTGAGTACGATTTCTGTTAGATTGTCTTAAAAGAAACTATAATCGACAAATATCGTGCATGACAAATGTCGACATTTCCTTAAGTAGTCCTTGATGAAAATGTCCTCTATGACGAGTTGGCCAACCGGGCAATTTATCTTTGTCTCAGTATTGGTTTTTAGATTCATAAACACTTACATTCATACATTTATACTCTTGTTATTGAAAATGTGTGTCAGTATAATAGAAAACTGTAAAATTAAGTAGCAAGCAAAAACTACCGACAATCTACCATAGAATCATATTGGTTTTGTTGTTAAACTTTATTGATACTATTCCTTAGATATTTGTTTTGTTATACTTTCAGTTACATTTTATGTCACTTATCTAATTGTAATTTTTGTCATGGACAAAACATTCAGAGGTCTTTTATGAAATATTTTTGTGTGTAATTTAAATTTTCTAAAAGAGTAAAACTAAAGGGTTTTTAGTTTTTATGGCACATTACTCATTGTGAACTAGTTCACTTAAAAGGGCTTTTGGTTTTTAGGTGGATATTTCCATAATCCTTTGGTCTATTTTATATTCTACTTATTTAAATATGGTTTTGCTTAGTTTTAGTTATGGTTTAATTTTTAACATATATATTAAATTAGATGCGGTGTTAATTGCTTACGTTCATTTGTTTCAATGTACACGGTAGAACAGAAACCCTTTTGTTTTTCGGAGGTTGCTACATCGCCATCATAAATGTTCGCGTGTATTTTCATTTATACCCTACATTTTAGATAAATTTATCTTTCAAAATGCTTTTTTTGTTACCGAAAAGTTTAAGCCTTAAAATTTACTTTGGCAAAACAAATGATTACATTCACTTAAATAAATAAAAAAAATAATATGATTTACTCAAGTTTTCAAAGGCAGAGCGTAAATATTTCAAAAATAAATCATCAATATAAAACGAATGACTTAAGAAACGAACATGAAATTTTTAACGCATAAAAACACACACACACACAAACATAATGACGTTAATATTTGTAATTGTTTATTACTGGTATTATTAATTTGTTGTTTTTTGTTTCTTTTTAAAACAAAATAATATGTTTTTTAATTATTTGTTACGCTTCAATTATTATTTATAGTTGTTGCTTTTTTCATTTATTTCTTCTAGTTTGTTACAATTCACTGCAATTAAGCGCATTCTATTTTATTTCTATTTTCTTAACAAAAAAATTCAAAAATTGTCTAAAGACAAGAAGTTTGAAAACTTTAAAGCACAAGAAATTATTAAGACGAACGAAAGAAAGATTGTTAGCGCTAATAACGACTTTATTAGAAGTATAACAAGAATTGTTGTAATAGCAGCAGCGAAAACTTAAAGCCAATTAATACATTCATAAATGACAGAAATAAAACTGACAACACAACAGAATTATAAAGTTATATAGCTTAACAAATATGCATTTATTTGCTTTTTCTTGAAAGAAAACCTAACAAACTTTACAGACATTAAAATTTAAAATAAGATATTAGGAAAAATCTATATTTTAAAAGACAGCAAATGATGTTTTAACACACATGAGCTGTCAACAATGACCATATCATTATAAACTGTCTGCAAATATAAGTGTGTTTATATGTATGTATGTATACATGTATTTGTAAAGAAGTGTAGTATGTTTTAACTGAACAATAGCACATGTTTTACAACGAACAATAAACTTAGACTTTTTAATATTTGCTTAGTTAGTTTATAGTTGTTTAATAAATGTTATTTTTGGAATAAACATTTATGGTAGAGAGACAAATAAATAATATTTGTTTTTTACCTTTTTGAAATTTAATTATTCTTCTTTTATTTTATTTTTTCAACTACTCTTCTTGTATGTTTTAATTATTAGCAATTATGTTTTCTTAATTTTAGCTGTTGAAGGGCTTTTTTGGGCAGGGACTGCAACCAGTTAAGTAGTTAACGAATATAATAATATTTTAGTTATTTTTTTAGTTTTTAGTGCAAACATTTTAAAGTCGGTTTAAATTTCTTTTTTAATTTTCACAGAATATGTAAAACTTTGGCCGATACAACAACAAATATATAACAGTTAAAAAGTAATGGGTGTTCTAAAGCGAGCAACGAAATATGTTGAATTAGTAGTATAATATACAGACACTTATATATAGAAACTTTAAAAATTCAAAGTTAGTGTTCACTAGTGTAGTCTGTAGCATAGACTACATCATTTAACACTGATATTTAAAAGAATAAAAATTAAAGGGTGTTCTATCAGGTAATGTAATTTTGATTATGCAATTTAGACAATTTGCTGTATCTTGGAAACCGTAAGAGACAAACTCATGGACTTTTACGAAAAGCTAAAACAAATTCCAAAATTAAAAAAATGTCAAAACGAAAAATCGCCAAAATGAAAAAAGCGCTTAAAGGAAAAAAACACCAAAATTAAAAAAAATCGTTAAAAAGGCAAAAAATAACCAAAACTAAAAAAAACGCAAAAAAAACTAAAATAACCGCCAAAAACCGAAAAAAAGTCATCAAAACGAAAAAGCCTTAAAGCTTAAAAAAAATCGCTATAACTAAAAATATCATCAAAATCGAAAAAAATCGTAAAAATTGAAAAAATCACCAAAACGAAAAAAAGCGCAAAAACAATAACCAAAAAAAATCACCAAAAACGGAAAAAATCGCCAAAACGAAAAAAGTGTTAACACAAAACTAAAAAATCACCAAAAACCGAAAAAAATTCCCAAAACCGAAAAAAGCGCAAAAACTGAAAAAAAGCGCCAAAGCTTAAATAGTCGCTTTTGGCTGAGTAGTTAGCGCGTGTGACTACAAATCCTGAGGTCTTGAGTTCAAGACTAGTTTCAGGCAAGCCAACAACATCATGCATTTTTCTCATGTGATCTGGTGTGTTAGTTATTGTGTTGGCTGCTGTTGGACTGCTAAAGTGATGAAGGCATAGCGCTGATCACCTTGGCAGTAAGGGCAGCGATTAATACTAACATATCCTAATGAACTTCACAGCACTCTCCTTCGTCGGTATTTTAGCAGAACCGTTGGCGAAGTAAAATAATTAATAAAATAGCTACACAGCTTAAGCAACTCAATGTCTTTACTTGACACCAAAGGGGCTTGCAACACTGCTCGACTAAAAAACGCGCAATACCAGGGTTGCAAATGAATTAAGCTTTCTATCTCTCTCCCACTTCACCACCTGTTCTCTGTACACTATCCCTTTCCCAAAGAATTAATTAACTTGTAGGCATTAATCGTCAAAAAGCGAAAAATATGTTAAAACAAAAACAAAACGCCAAAGCCAAAAAATTGCCAAAACTTTAAAAAAATTGCAAAAAAAGAAAGATTGCAAAAAAACGAAAGAATTAGAAAATGAAAAAAAACGCCAAAATCAAACAAAAAAGCTAAACGGAAAAATTGCAAAAATTAAAAAAGGGCAAAAACGAAAACGGATATATGTGTATTCGTACAGAACACTTCGTGTGCGAACCAAAGTCGTACTTTACTTAATTTATTTAAGTTAGCTCTTATTTTCGCGTTATTTGCGATTTAAAATCAATATGCTAAAGTACCGCAAAACGAAATTTTGCTACTTTTGCGAAAATTTTTAAAATGGTTGAATAAACAGTGATGCCAACTTTTGGGACCCAAAACGCGCAAATATTTTTTAAAATGGTTTAGCTCCATTCTTGTACTATATTTCGCGATAAAAATTAGTTAAATAGCTAATGTTTCCTTGTAAAAAGCACCCACCCCTTCATAGGTGGTAAAAGTGAACAAGAACGCTGATGAGATGGTGTAGCGGCCTGTCGACATCAGTAGTACTGATCCGTTCTGCTAATCTGATTTGAATATTCCAACACTCCACTCTTAATAAAAAATAATTTGAATTTACATTAATTCAAATATTGAACTAAAAAGCCGAAATAATAAAATTTTCAGACTCAAAGTTCGTTTAAGATCGAATTATTTACTTTAGGAAACGATTAGAACACTGCATTCGTTAATAGTTACACAAATTATTTTACCTTATTCTGATAAAGTGATTAAACGTCACTCTCTACTACATTCATCTTGCATATAGATTTCGAATCAAGCAATCATTAGTTCTCGTAGACAGGTGAGGAAAAATTGCATGACTTCAATTTTATGGATTTTTTTTTAAATTTCCGTATAAGTCCACATTTTTATTTTGAACAAATTAAAAAAAATTGCATGGAATTTTTAGTGCTTAAACATTGCAAATTTTTATTAATATTAAAGAAAAACAGGGATTATAATACAAATTACTTTAGCTAGTTTTTTCCCTGGCGGGAGTTCCCGAATCCCAACCCCTAGAGGGAGTCCATTCCCTGCTCCCAACTTTTCTGGTTGATTGCGTGCATTGTCGACAAGTAATTCACACCAAGTTTGTAGACACTCACTGATATAGTATGCCAAATATGCAATAATTAATGATTACTTGGTATGGAAGGGAGCCCTTCTCCAGCTCTTTTTAGTGTATTACGCGCATTAACTTTAACGGAATTCACACCAAGTTTGAAGACTCTTACGGGATTTAGACGGAGACTTTTTAGCTTGACTTTTTTAAAGTTTTTGATCAAACTTGGTATAAGGGCGTTTAGTGGGATCCAAATTTAAAGGAAATTTACTTTGTAAGGCAAAATCTGTTGGAGTAACCCTCATACAAAGTAATCATTATTTTTGCTATACCTGCGGAACAACAGTAGTGAGGCTCTCTAAATTTAATGTGGGAAACTCTTAGAATAAAGTGAAAGTTCCAACAAAATCTTTAAGGTATAGGAGAAGAAGACGGATACCCACCTTACAATGTAATTATTAATTTTCTTATATCTGACTAGCCACCAAAGCGAGACTCTCCAAAATTGTTGTAGCTTAAACTGAGAACAAATTGCTCTGTTCCATATAATTAAAGTGTTATATTTGCAATTTTTCTTTTGGGAATTTAATGATTTTCTGCACACATAATATACATAATCATGTATAATATACATAATCTTGTATGATTGTACTTCCAGACTGGCATTACTTCAGTTTCATGAGCTTTTTCTGCACATTTCAATCGTTGTATTATATAACTGTCGCATTGTGTTGCAACTTTCCAACTTTGGTATGGTTAATGGAACCATATGCATAATTAAATGGAACCATATGTATGGTTGATGGAACCATATGTACGGCTAACTGGAACCATATGTATGGTTAAATGTAATCATATGTATGGTTAATAGATTAATATGTATGGTTAATGTAACCATATCTGTGGTTAATTCGAACCATATGTGTGCTTAATTGGAACCATATGTATGGTTAATGGAATATGTATGATTAATGAAGCAATATGTATGGTTAATAGATTAATCTTTATAGTTAATGGAACCATATGTATGGTTAAATGGAACCATAAGTATGGTTAAATGGAATCATATGTATGGTTAAATGGAATATATGTTTAAAGGAATAATATGTGCGGTTAAATGGAGCTATATGCATGATTAAATGGAACCATATGTATGGTTAATGAAACCATATGTATGGTTAATGAAACCATATGTATGGTTAATGGAACCATATGTGTGGTTAAGTGGAACCATATGCATGGTTATATAACAATGTTATTGTTAACTTAGACAACATTATTATGTTTAAAACAAATTTAGTTTCAAAATAGCATGGTTTGACTGCAACCATATATTCAATCGTAATATATAGCTCTTCGATTATGGTTGCCGCAACCATGTTTTTTCTTTGCGTGTATGAAGTGCAAATAAGCCAACAATCTCGATAAAATTGAAATTGCTCAAAAAATCCTCGAAACTATATAATAAAAAAATTTTTAAAGGTGCGAATAAACTGGGAATAAATCAGTGGAATTAGAGAAAATTTTTAAGAAATTGGGAAAAAAATTCATTGAAGTATATTTAGAATCGTAAAGAAAATTTTTTTTATGTGAAACAATTCTATGGCAAAGCAGACTTTTTTCTTCTTTTTTTTTAGGTAAATATGCATATTAAAATTTAAAAACAAAAATATGCTGGAAAACAGCCAAATATGCTACAAAAAATAGAAAAAAATGTCCTAAATATGCGACTAAGTAAAGAATAACAAGAACCATACTATCTTAAGTCAGTTTATTTTCAATGAAATTATGATTATAAAACAGACATGGCTGTTTGTTTTTAAAAAAGTTTTTGTTCTTAACTTTGGTTGTATGCTTTTCTATCAGCTCTGTATTTAAATTTCAAGCGTTCGGTTCATTTGTGTTAACTTTTTGTAAAAAAGAACAGATATGAAATATTTCTTTTGGGAATTTAATGATTTTGTCCACACATAATATAGATAATCATGCTAATATACATAATCATGTATGATTGTTCTTCCAGATTCCGTAGAGGCAAACGGGACAGGAAACTGGCATTACTTCAGTTTTATGAACTTTTTCTACACATTTCAATCGTTGTATTGTATAACTGTCGCATTGAATTGCAACTTTGCAACTTTGGTATGGTTAATGGAACCATATGCATAATTAAATGGATCCATATGTATGGTTGATGGAACCATATGTACGGCTAACTGGAACCATATGTATGGTTAAATGTAATCATATGTATGGTTAATAGATTAATATGTATGGTTAATGTAACCATATCTGTGGTTAATTGGAGCCATATGTGTGCTTATTTGGAACCATATGTATGGTTAATGGAATATGTATGATTAATGGAGCAATATGTATGGTTAATAGATTAATCTGTATGGTTAATGGAACCATATGTATGATTAAATGGAACCATAAGTATGTTTAAATGGAATCATATGTATGGTTAAATGGAATATATGTTTAAAGGAATAATATGTGCGGTTAAATGGAGCTATATGCATGATTAAATGGAACCATATGTATGGTTAATGAAACCATATGTATGGTTAATGAAACCATATGTATGGTTAATGGAACCATATGTGTGGTTAAGTGGAACCATATGCATGGTTATATAACAATGTTATTGTTAACTTAGACAACATTATTATGTTTAAAACAAATTTAGTTTCAAAATAGCATGGTTTGACTGCAACTATATATTCAATCATAATATATTGCTCTTCGATTATGGTTGCCGCAACCATGTTGTTTCTTTGCGTGTATGAAGTGCAAATAAGCCAACAATCTCGATAAAATTGAAATTGCTCAAAAAATCCTCGAAACTATATAATTAAAAAATTTTTAAAGGTGCGAATAAACTGGGAATAAATCAGTGGAATGAGAGAAAATTTTTAAGAAATTTGGGGAAAAAGTTCATTGAAGTATTGTGGAACAATTCTATAGCAAAGCAGACTTTTTTCTTCTTTTTTTTGTAAATATGCATATTAAAATTTAAAAACCTAAATATGCTGGAAAACAGCCAAATATGCTACAAAAAATAGAAAAAATGTCCTAAATATGCGACTAAGTATGTAAAAACATGCTGTAAAGGATAAAATATGCAAAAATATGCACTAAAAAATCGATGCCAAAATTCTTAAAAATGTCTGAAACGTATAAGTTTTTTATTTGTGCCTACATAAACCGCACATGAAAAAACATGCAATTGCATATTTGCGGTTTCCCTGATTATTATAACTTAAAGTCTATTCTAAATGTTACTGCATAAAAGTTTACTGCTTAAGTCTTTTGTTTTTTCTGTGCACTAATTTATACATCAATATGCAAAAATTTCATATTTTTAGCACGAAATACATTTCTATTCTTATAATAACAACAAAAATAAAATTAATATAAAATTAGGTCAAATCAAACATAAATACTTTTATAACAAAAACATTTGGATTTTATTTATTTGAGTTTGATTGTGCGTTTTTTTGCCTTCTTTTGTAAAAATTTTGCATAAAACTATAAATATGTCAAATCATGTAGCACAAATACATTTAATATTTAAATAAACTTCTTAAATTAAAAACCAGAAGAGGTAGAAAAAATAACAACAACAACCACAGAAAAAGTAACATAGACAAACTCATTCATACAAAATGATACATAAAGTTCAAAGCGTAGGTGTTGAATTAGTTTAGGTCGATTTGTTACTCACGCACACAGACATAATGTCTGTATATAAGTTTGTATGTGTCAGCAATACAGCACAACAAAATCTTTCTAACAACAAAATTAAATATAAATAGAAAAATAATAGAAAAAATCTAAAACAAATTTAATGAAAAAAACATATCAAAATGTTGTAGAATGCGTGGTTGTTCTCTAAAGAATAGAAAAAAAGCGTCTGTCATTTACAACGTTACAGCAACACTCACACAAAATTTAATGGCTTTTATATCTCGGCTTTAAATTGTTGTAGGAATGTTGTAACCCGTATGTTATGATTGCAATAAAGTACTCCTCCCAAAAAAAAGGAGACAAAAAAAAGAACACAAAAAAATAACACACGTCAATTTGTTAATGGAGTATAAAGGTAGCTGCAACATAAATATGAGACACAGACATATTTACACTAAAACATGGTTCATACTACATTTAGCATCAGAGTTAGTATATCTGTGTTACTTTTTTTCTTTCTTTCTTTTTTTCTTTCTATTATTAATCTACAAAAAAAAACATTCTTTCTTTTTTAGATATTTGTGTTTATTGCATGTTTTTATTTGTTTTTGTTGTTTTTTAAAACAACAAACTAGCACCGGAAGTAGGTCACATGCATCTACAGAACCGGATCTTATCTTTTGTTAAAGCAATAAATGCATGCAAAAAATTAAAAAAAAACAAACAATATGCATTTGAAACAAAAAAGAATAACTTAAAAGCAAACAAAACGTGCTACAAAATGCAAATTTACTTTGTTTTTATTGCACTGTATTATTGTTAGTTTTGCTCTTAGTAATGCACAGTGGCCGGGCATATAAATGAAATGATTTAATATATTGATTTGTTTTTGATGAATAAAAAAATTCATTTCAGTTTTTTGTAAGTTTTAAGGAACATATTCATAATAAATTATCAAATGCTAATAAACGTTTTATGCTACCATGTCACAGATTCCGTTCGGATTGATTTTGATTCCGTAGTTGTTATTCCGAAAAAGTACATTTTTGGTGCTTTTGTATTTTGTATTTCGTTTTTACAATGATAAAGTTTTTATACCTTGAGGCGTTTGTTTACTCTTGTTTTTAGAAGCAAAGCTCACATTAAGCTTTTTATTAACATGGAAAGCTCATGAAGAAATATTTATTTGACGCTCCTAAAGGTATGCACGTTTTTTAATAGTTACTGCAAATGAAGTCTGTAGAAAAGTGTTTTTTAATTCCACTTTGAAATTTAAACGTGGTTTGATTACGAAGAAAATTTTGTATTTCGATTTCTGAAGAAGCAACTTACGGAATTGAAGCCACTTCCGATCGGAATAGTATTCTGTGACATGGCTGATGAAATAGATTTCTGTACAAAATTTGTTTCATAGAACTTTCATAAGTATTTTAAGTAAGGGCGTAAGTCTATGGATATACTTTATACGACACTAAGAACCCACGAGTTAGAGCTTATGATGGCTCTGCAATACTAATAAAATCGCGACTAAAATACTGATTACACGGTATAACACAACAAAAAGCTAATATGGTTAAAACGACTGATTCTGGTAGAGTGCACCGAAAAAAATATATACGTGTATCGACCTTTTGAAAGTTTACATCTGGGACTCATTTTAGGGGCAGGTGAAATTTCCCCTTTTTATAGTGACTCGGCATAGGAAATCTTGAAAGCCTTACGAGTAAGATATAAGATGTGTTTAACACTTTTATGTAAAACAAAACGAGGAACATTTTAACTCTCTAACCTTTTGCTATATGGGACTTTTTGTTCCTTTCTTAAAAAAGGGCGAAAACTCCCCTTCAGGAGCGAAACGGGGGGCTTAAATTAGGGATGTAACCGATACCGATATATCGGCGATATCTTAGTGTCGATACGACGATACTTCTTAATTTTTTTCAGAGCTTTTTCGAACAAATTATTTGTTTTTTGTTAATTTTACTATGAATTGAAATTCAATGCGTTGTTTTTTAGGGTTCCGTACACCAAAAGTGTAAAGGAACCCTATTGTTTTCTCTACGCTGTCCGTCTGTCCGTCCGTCTGTCTGCCTGTCACAGGTTGTTTTCCCGGGATCCGTAAGAGCTCCGGACCTGAAATTTTCACAGAACATATAAAACGTTGTCTGCGACAACATGAAATATATACCAGTTAAAAATTAAAGGGTGTTCTAAAGCGAGCAACGAAAATGTTGAAATCTAATGTAATATACAGACACTTTTATATATACACAATTTAAATTTTCAAAGTTAGTGTTAATTGGTGTAGACTGTAGAACAGACTACACCAACTAACACCGATATTTAAAACAATAAAAATTATATGGTGTTCTATCAGTCAATGTAATTTTGACTATGTTATTTTAGACACCAATATTAAAAAAATCGTTAAAACGATAAAAATCACCAAAACTACAAAGATCACAAAAAAACGGAAAAAAACACAAGGAACGAAAAACTCGTCATAACGAAAAAAAGCACTAAAACCTAAAAAAGTCGCTAAAACTAAAAATACTAAAACAAAAAAAAATCACCAAAAACCGAAAAAGTCGCCAAAACGAAAAAAATGTCAAAACAAAAAAAAATTAAATCGCTTAAACTTAAAAAATCACCAAAAACCGAAAAAGCGCCAAAACGGACAAAAAGCGGCGAAGCTAAAATAAATCGCTAAAAATTAAAATATCGTCAAAAAGCGAAAAAACGTTAAAACAAAAAAATACGCCAAGACGAAAAAATCACTAAAACTTAAAAACGTAGAAAAAAGCCGGTCAAAAAACTACCCTTCAGCGGCATTTAAGCGGGCTAGTTTTTTCAACAGATGTAAACTTTCAAAACAGCGATACACGTATGTATTTCTACCGTGGCCTATACTAGAATATGTCTTTATAATCTTGTTATTTAAAAAATAAATTCAGTAAAGTGATACTTTGACCCCCACACGTAGGGTAAGGTACGAATACCATATACATACAATATTCCTTTTGACTTTTTTTGCGATTTTTTTTTGCTTTGGCGCTTTTCTAGTTTTGGCGACTCTTTTCGTTTCTTGCCGATTTGTTCGTTTTTTGCGATTTGCTTGTTTTGGGCTATTTTTTTAGTTTTAACGATTTCTTCGTTTTCTTACGATATTTTTAGATTTTTTTTAGTTTTGGTGATTTTTTCGTTTTTGACGATTTTTTTGTTTTTTTACGGTTTTTTTGCGATTTTTTTATATATGACGACTTTTTTCGCTTTTAGCGTTTTTTCGCGATTTTTTAGTTTTGGTGATTTTTTTTCGAAGGCAGAACATATTGATACGGGATGGAAATCGATCCATTTCAAATCGCGCCGATTAAAAAAACAAATTCTACTGAAAAATTTCTTATGGATGCTTTTTGGGGTTCCGTACACCAAAAATGTAAAATCAGCTAAGCTAAAAATCACCTAAACTAAAAAGATCGCCAGAAAACTAAAAAAAACGTTGAAAACCTCAAGAAATTGTCCAAACAAAAAAAAAAGGACTAAAACCTAAATAAATCACTAAAAAACGAAAAAGATCCCTAAAAGTGGAAAAATCACCAAAACGAAACAAGCGCCAAAACAAGAAAAAAGCGTCAAAACTAATAAAATCGGCCAAAATTGAAATAATCGCCAAAACTAAAAAAAGTGTAAAAAAAGAAATCGCTAAAACAACAAAAAATCACCAAATGAAGCAAAATCACTACCGGAAAATGTTAAATTAACCTGTACCCATGTTCTGTAACTAATGTGAAAACTTTTCAATGCGAGTAAATTGTTATCATCCTGTAGAGCACAGGGTAAGTAACAAAAACTTTCAATTTTCTTCGTTTAGTTTAATGTACCGAATTTAGTTATTTTATAAATCACCCTGCAAAAAACGGGATTCCCAACATAATTATAAAATTTTTCTCGAAGCGAAAACTTCTCGGCAGTTACAGAACATGGGCACAGATTTTCGACGATTTTGCATTGAAATTTTTCTGTGTTCATTTATTCTTCATTTATTTTTTGCTGGGTACTTATCCATCAATTTTGATGAAGCAGATTTTATTTGTAATATTTGTGGCCTTATGAACAGTTCATAAAAATTTTTAGTTTTTGATATTATCGAATTCTTATAAATTTAAAAATTTTTTTAAATTTTGCATAAAAAAATTTATTTTTCATCATTACGGTCTGAATAATTCCGAAACCGTTGAGTATGTATATAAAAAATATTATATAAAGGGCTTAAAGCTATTTTTTTTTTCAAACCCAAATCCCAAATTTTCGAACAAAATTTAAAAAGTTTTATCCATAGAATTTCAAATTTCGACTATTTTTGTAGTTAGTGGACTAAAACACACCAACAAATTTAGTGGTCCTTCTTGGTATTTTTTCTTGTTGCATAATTTTATAGTTTTCACTGATTAGTTTTAGTCAGATTTAAGTTCGTATTTTCAATTTCTGTTTTATTATCTTCTTAAAAAATTATCACATTATATCAAGACATTTTCATTTCTAATAGACTCATGAAACAACCTAGAATTACTCCAGCTTTTATGTCTCTAAGAGTAAAATAATTTTTGTTTTGTTTTATAAAAAAAATGCCTTATTATACCCACTGTGCAACGCGTAATAGTTTGTTGTAAAAAATTCTAACAAATACAATCATGCGAATACTCGTACCACAAACAGTAACATAAAAAAATGTGGGGTAGACCGAGAGAAAAATTAGTGGCATGTATGCGCTATAAATAAACACAAAAATACGGCATAATGAACTAAAGACGAATAAAAAAAACTTTGTGCATGCATGTGGTGGCATGGATGAAGGAAAAGCCACAAAAAAAACATTGCCATGGTCTCTCTGTCACAGTTGTTGTTGTGTTTAAGTCAAAGTCAATGTCTGCAGCTGCTGCTGTTGGTGGGTCGGCTTTTAGAAAAAAAAAGAAAAAAAACAGATTCCAGCTCCAAGCAGAAAGACAGAATGTCGGTCTAGCCCCACCACCACTACAAGGCTGGTTGCTGAATTGTTTGCTTATTTAGATGGTTGAATGGTTCGTTTCAATTTGTTTGGGCCCGACTGCTGTTTATACGTTAAATTTTGCTGCTGGCAAACAACAGCAAATAATGAAAGAAATAAAAAGAGGCCCATCCAACTACAATAACATTATTGTTGCATCTTAAACGAAAAAGTCTTAATCATAAACTACTTGGCCATATACTAACGTGGAGTTGGATGTAGACTGTGGTTGTTCACAACTATACAAATGACCAGTCAGTCACTCAGGCATCCTCCACATTTCTTGGGTGTTTATGAAAATTTTCAAGTTTTTTGCTATACAGCTGGATGTTAGTTTGGTGTTTGTGCTTTCTGCATCTTGTAAAATTTTATTAAAACGTCATTTATAAGACAGTGTGTCTGCCATTCAGAGGTTGTTGTTGGTTGGTGGGACTGACTGTATGTTAAAAAGTTCTTGTTGTTTTTTTTGATGTTTGCCTTTAGCTTATTTGAATGTTTGTTAGCTTTTTATTAATTTATTTAATATCTTTATTTTCGTTATTGTGTCTCATATTGTTAATAACATGCCGCCAAAATTAATGTTAAAAAAGCATTTTAGTTTTTATACTAAAATTACAATATATTCTTGCAGACATTATAATTTTTATACTTGCCACTGTAAATTACGCTGCACAACAAAATCAATGTTAATTTCTTGAAAAAACAAAGTTCTAACGAATGACCCTGATATCTATGGGTCAGAATTTCAATCAAAACGTACATAAAGCGTTCCTGTTGTTTAATTTTTAGGGTTCCGTACACCAAAAGTGTAAAGGAACCCTATTGTTTTCGCTACGTTGCCCGCGTGTCTGTCTGTCTGTTCGTCTGTCTGTCACAGGCTGTTTTCTCGGGAACCGTAAGAGCTACGGGCCTGATATTTTCACAGAATATGTAAAACTTTGTGCGCTACAACAACAAATATATGACAGTTACAGATTAAAGGGTGTTCTAAAGCGAGCAACGAAACATGTTGAATTACTAATGTAATATACAGACACTTATATATAGACACTTTAAATTTCTAAAGTTAGTGTTAATTAGTGTAGTCTGTAGAATAGACTACACCAATTAACACTGATATTTAAAACAATAAAAATTAAAGGGTGTTCTATCAGTTAATGTAACTTTGACTATGCAATTTAGATTTGCTGTATCTTGGAAACTGTAAGAGACAAACTCATAAAATTTAAAAAAAACGCTAAAAATAAAGAATTCAAAATAAAAAAAAAAATTTCAAAACGAAAAATCGGCAAAATTAAAAAAGCGCTTAAAGAAAAAACGCAAAGATTAAAAAAAAATAGCTAGAACGCAAAAAATCACCAAAACTAAAGAGATCGGCAAAAAACTAAAATAAGCGACAAAAACGAAAAAAATCGTCAAAATAGTGCTTAAACCTTAAAAAAAAATTACTAAAACTAAACATATCATCAAAATCGAAAAAAATCATCAAAACGGAAAAAGCGTAAAAAAACGCCAAAGCTAAAAAAAAATCCCAAAAAACCGAAAAAATTGCCAAAGCGAAAAAAGTGTCAAAGCCAAAAAAATACGCTAAAACTAAAAAAATCACCAAAAATTTAAAAAGCGCCAAAACAAAAAAAAGCGCCAAAACAAAAAAAGCTGCAAAACAAAAAAAAGCGTCAAAACTTAAATAAATCGCTAAAACTAAAATATCATCAAAAAGAGAAAAAACGTTAAAACAAAAAACAAACAAAAAACGCCAAGACCGAAAAATCGCCAAAACTTAAAAAATCGGCAAAAAACGAAAAATCGCAACAAAACGAAAAATCAGCAAAATGAAAAAAAACAAAAAAAAAAATGCTAAAACAACTTTAAAAAATTAAAAACTAAAAAAAAACTAAAATTATACAAAAAATCTAAACGAAAAAATTCCTAAAATGAAAAAAGGGCAAAAAAGGAAAGGGATGTATGTGTATTCATACGGAACCCTTCGTGTGCGAGCCAAAGTCGCACTTTACTTAATTTATTAATGTTTCTTAAATATACCCGATAAACAAACACGATTTACGAGAAAATGGATAAACAATGCGAAGTCGCATTTGGACTCTGCAAAAATAAATCCCCCTTATTCCTTAATTATTTGTCGACGTAACGTCAAAACAATAGCAAAAAATTGCCACTTGTCTACACGTCGTAGACTATTATTGAAAGCCACTTACTATCCTCTAAGGCGTAGAAACTGGGACGAGGCCTTTAATATTAGTAAATTTTTTGGCATTGTCTTGAAGTGACATCGACAAATAGTTACGAAATAAGGCGGAATATGTTTAGATTTTTTTTAGCTTTGTAAAGTATGTCCTGACCGTCAGTAAGCATGAACGGTTTTAACATTTTTGGACAATATTTTGTTGGTATTCAAAATTTGTTTACAGTTAGATAAAACAATTCCATGCTTGTGTTTAGTAGAGATGGATGGGGAAGTGCAAATATATCGAAATAAAACGACTTTGATATATTTTTCAATATCGATCGGTATCAATAAAATATCGATATTTCGATAGATATCTATGTTTTTCAAGCATGATTACACTATGCAGCAAAATAAAATTTTGTCATCATCTTTGATCACCCTTAATTATAACATTATTTGTTATATACTCAATGGTTTCGGAATTATTCAGACCGCAATAATGGGAAATTTTTGTTATTTAAAAAATTATAAAAAACCGAAAATGCCAAAAAAATTACCATTTTTATTAACTGATCATAAAACCACTTATATTTCAAACAAAAAATGCTTTATTTCATGAAAATTTATTGATAAATATTGATTTAATACATAATAAATTGAAGTCACCGATGGCAACGCTGGGAAAGTGCACTTTAATATCAGCTTGCGAGCGATTTAATTCTCGTATTCAATTTTCACGAAAAAGTTGTACATATAAGAATTATAATCACATTCAACAAAGCCACCTGACAAGTGGTGATAAGCAAATATACGTGAGCACTGACGATGGAATTGCAGCGGCTTCCGAAAGTGGCGTTACTCTGTTCTGCTGTGTACGTTGAAAAATTAAGTTGATGTTAATTTTCCCTTGTTCTTTGGAATATTAATCAGGCCCAATTCTTTCTGAATATAATGTTACGAACCTTAGCCTAATAATAAATTTTTATTTACGAAGTTACGTAACTTTTGCAAAAGTTGCGAATATTTACACTGCACAAGAAAATCAATTTTTTTTATAACAAGATTTTTACAGCTGATTCTGGTAGAAATTACCAAAAAATACATACATTCATTAGCGCTTTGAAAGTTTACATCTGGGATTAATTTAAGTGAGAATTAAATCCCCCCCCCCCCCCCATTTTGAACATAGTAGTGCTGACTCCACAGCAAAAACTACTGCTTCGGCCGAAGCAGGTTTGTAAGCGAGAGAAGCTGGTTGTTGTTGTTTCTCCTGCCTCGAAAAGCGCTTCGAACAGGCATGATTTTCGTTGGCGATGTCCCACTTGGGAGCTCTTGTTTTCGACATAAAACAGCGCTTCTTTCGAAGTATCAAATGACTCTTGGCATAACTGCCAGATAAATTAGGGATAAAATCGTCAAGTTTTAGAGAAAAAATCGTCAAAACAATTCATCGAAATCGTCATAAAATCATCATAATAAATATCACTTTTAAACAATATGTCGTTAAATAAAATGCAAAAAGCCCTAACTAGCAAACAATTCTAATCGGCATTTAAATAAATTCCGATGTATTTCACATAAACGCAGAACTACTTTCAGAATCCTGAAGGAAAATAGCGATATAACTAAAAAAATCTAAAAGAAAACTACCTGGCCAATTACTAAACTTAGCATATTTATTGCTTCTCCTGTAAATTTATGAAAATGCTAAAAATGTGGACTTTTAATCACCATTGCTGATGTCTTCCTATATTTGCTTAAGAATATGGTAAAACTAAAATTGTTTGAATAAATTTGGACAAGGGAGGATATAAGAGACTGGAATATCTCATTTTCGTCTTTGATAGTCGTTTCCAAAAGAGTCATAACATGCTTAAGAAATATATAATAACCATCAAACATTATATTGGTATAAGTGAAAATTTCTTTGTATGTGTGAAACCGAAGATTCTGGATGGAAAATCAAGAAACTTGGATTTTTTGGCATGCTTGATGAGCTACTTTGATGCAGGTATTGCGTTAACTCTTCAAGAACATACACAGTTTTAACGAGATTTTAAAGATTTCAGTTGTTCAAGATGTTGGACGAAAAAAAAAGTACGTTAGAATTGATAGAAAAAGACGATAAATGCATGTTGTCAACAAATAAATATTGTCAACGTTCAATTTGTAAAAATTCTCAAATTAGGGGCAAAAATCGTTAAAGTTCTATTTTTAGGCCCAAAAATCGTCAAAATGACGATGAATCGTCAAATCTGGCAGCCATGTCTCTTGGTTTTATTGAATTGCGCAATTGTACCATCTTTAAACTAAAGCTAGGTACAGACGCTTGTCAGATCTAAAAATTTCTTACAATCGTGCGAACAGAAAATTTTTGTCTGACAACGTTGACAGAAAAAGCATTGTCAGTCGATTTTGATACTACCTGCTGCCAAAAAATTGTCAGACATCTTACAATCGTTTGAGCACATCGCGTTGCTATTGTCAGATTATTGTCAGACATTTTTTAATTGTCAGATGTGCGAAGTTTCTGCATCTGACAATGGCGTCATTGTCCGACTTCTTTATATTGGCAGTACTGCACAAACATTTTTTTTAGGGAAAAAGGGAAATAAAAGAAACTGTTCAGCTAAAATAGTTAAAATTGCTTCTTTATGTTTAATACTAATTTATATTTTCACTTTTTAAGGTTAACACAAGCACAGATGATAAATAATTGATCATTTCTGTTAAATGATCTGAGTCTGGCAGCGCCAAACAACCGATCTGACAATTTTTGCATCTGGCAATCGTGTGAACTGCCAATTTTTTTACTGACAATATTGTCAGATAAATTTAATGTCAGACAATTGTCTGCCAATAAATTGTAGGCTTTTCTAACAACTTTGATAAGACCGTGTGAACTAACAATATAGCTTGTGCTGACAATTTTTTATAGTCAATACATCGTCAGCCCATTGGCAGATCTGACAATATTGTAAGATCTGACAAACGTCTGTACAGGGCTTAAGGCAAAACAAATCGTGTTTTATTGTAAATCTTTCTCCTCCATGCGATAAGTGAGAAATGTAGAAAGAGAGCATGCTTTAAATGAGTTAGAGACCAACCTAAATTACGACGCAAAGCGTTGTCTGGCTGTCAAAATTTCTCATGCCCATACAAAATGTATGAAACCAACCGAAATAACGCGGCGTCAACGCATTGCAATTGGAAAATCCAATTTTAACAGCGCGTAAAGAAGTGAAGTTGGCTGCAAAAGTAGTGTTGTTTATTTTGTTAATGCTCACACATATACTTACAGTAATGTAAATGTAGCTACTTTCAGGTCAATTAAGCGTCTTCATCTCTATTTCTTATTTCTATTTAGAGTTTTTTATTAATCAAAGTGAGTAAACATTACTGTTTCTGGCACAACGTTAACGCTCTAATTTAGGTTACCCATGTCAGCGTAAAAGTTAAGCGTTAAATTACGTTGCGCTTTGCGTCGTAATTTAGGTTGGTCTGTTAGTGTTTATTTGAAACAATGCGTGCGAAAATTTTGTAGAACCTATTTTGTTGAAAGCTAAATGCTACCAGGGATGGCAAAGTTGGTACAATTTTACCATTTTTTGTACAATTTGGATTTTAAAAGGACAATGGTACACCAATGTCCTATTTAGTACAATTAATAATTTTTCTATTTTTTTATTGCTATAAAATATTTTATCATTTTCGTCCGCTCGTACATATGCCACTTTTATCTGAATTAAATTAAAATTTTGCGAACTATTGAAAACAAAGTTTGGCTTAAAAGTGGTCAAATAAGGTTAGCTCACAAAACGTCTCTATGATTACATATTAGAGTCTGGAAAAAAATAAAATTTTATAAATTTATTTGCATAAAGTTAAATTTTTCGGAATTTTATTTAAACTATCAGGTATGTCACAGAAACAAAACTGGTACGAAAGTGAAAACAAAAATATGTTTAGCTTCTCTAGAAAACGAAAAAATCAAAAAAATTGCGTTATCATTTCTACTCAACAATAAAAAAGTGAAAATAATATATTGAAAATATACAAACGAAAGTAGCATTAAAAATCGTTTTGTATAATTTTTGGTATTTTATCGCAGTAAAAAGTACCCTATATTTGAATCAGAACTCTAAAGTACTTCTATACGAAGTTTCATAAAAATCGCTTCAGTGGTTTTTTCGTGAAGCGTGTTCGGACAGACAGACAGACAGACAAAAATTCCAAAATTTGGTTTTTTGTTCTCTACATCGATTACTGTTTATGCCACAATAAAAATTTTCAAAAAATATTTCATGTACAGACACGCCCCTTTTTACAGTTTTATTATATGTATAGATGATATACACAATTGACATGTAGACATTTTTTCTATTTTATGGTAACTCGTTTTAAAACCTAATTGATAGCATTGTTTTAAAAGAAACTAAAACCAATTAAAATAAACGTTGATTCAATTAAAATATTAATTGAGAATAAAAATTTTTCTGATTAAATAGTTAATTGAAAAATTTTGGTAAAATAATTTTTCCTGTATACCATGAATATTTTTTCTTATGAAAAGCATACGTAGACATATTGTATAACATTAGAAAGGTAGTTTTTGTTTTTATGAGGTCTAGGTAGAATTATAGAAATTATAACAGTTGTGTCAATAAAAGGAAAGAAGTTAAGATCATTTTATATATTCTTTGAATTGCATATCCTATAATCTGAATATATCGATATCAGTAAAATATATTTAAATAATTTTTTTAGGAGTAGTAAAAAGATTCGTATAGAAGTTAAAAATATCAATTTGAGAAATTAAAATTATTTTACTAGATATTTTGTATGAAGGAAAACTTTATTTTGACAAAATTTTTAATTTTTTCACAAACTCTGTGCTTGTGCTCATATTTTTAAGGACAGACTTTTTTCAATTTCTGCAAGGAGTCTGCGAACTATTTACTTTATCAAACGTTATCGGGGTAATTTTTATAATCCATAATTACAATTTTTTTATTTTAGGGTATATAATATATCCAAAATAAAAAAAAATTAACGGTAAACAAATTGCTATTGGATTGCCTTTCGGGATGCGTAATGAAAAAATCAAGGTGTTAAAAAAATTTTTTACAAAATTGATAATATGAAGATACGTTAAAAAAACATAGTTTTTTCAGGCCAATTCCAAAATTTAAATTTTTTACTCTTTTTCCGACTTACAAAATAAAATATGCTTTTCTTGGATTTTCTTTAGAACTTTTTAAAGAATCGAACGATACCTTTTAAATTAAAATCGAACAATAAATTAGAAAGTTATAAGCAAAAAACTGAAAAAAGTCAAGACACAAATAAATATTTCTCTTTTTCAAAGTCAAATATCTTTTAAACTGTGTGGAACTCGGTAACAAATATAAGGAAATTATTATTTTTTATTTAAAGTTTTGTAATCGGATAGCATTTAAGAATATTACAAGCCTCAGAAATTTTTTGATTCCCTTGTAGTCAAATTTAGCCCCTTGTATTTAGCTCCGTTCCTGCTTTAGCTACGCTGCCAACAAGGCACGTAGTAAAAAGCTTGTCTCCTCCTCTAAATATTTTTTAAGTTTCAGAGAAATCTTATCAGCAGTTTAAAAGTTCAAGATTTATTAACATTTCTTTTACCCCACTGTGCATTGGTACCATTTCTTCTATGCTCTTAGTTTTAGAGAAAAGCAGCTATACCGCATTACTTGCTTATACTACATATGTATCATATTACCCAAACTTACTCTAAATGTAGCCCATGTATAGTGCGTGAAGCTGAAAGAGATGATTGAACGAGACGTAATATACGAAATAAAGGAAAGGTATAGTGATAGTAATCAACAGCAAACATTAATGATATAAGAATGTTTTTCAAATCAAGCTATGAGAATTTTTGTTAATACTAAATACATTTTCTATTTTTTGTTTCAATTTAAAGTACTGCGCGTCTAAAAGCCAAATTGTGTTATGTTCAAAAGCTTTAAGCTTCCATAATGCTCCAAAAACCCATTATCTTTTAGATTTATAATTAAGAAAGTAATTAAGTCAATAAAAAGTTTAATTAATAAATACCTTTTGTTAATTATTAAAGAGCATTCTTTTTGGTCGGTTATATCAGCAATTTTCTACTTATTTAAGATTCAAAAAGATAAGTTCACTTTTAAACATTAATATTTTTATTGTTTCACCTAAAGTTTTTTTGTAAACAGACCTGTTAAGTTTTGAGATTTTAAGGTAAAACAATTGTATAATAAGATTCGTGGAATTTATGTATAGATATTTAAAAGAAAAAACAGGCGTACTTATTTGTACTTTAAATAACAATTACTGATCGTTTATATCGAATATAGAGTGGCAAACGTATTAATGCAAAGAGCAGCCAGCATCATACTGGTATGTTTTTTTTTGTTATTTTTATTGACTTAAAATAAGTATTTAAGCCAATAAAAGAAAGTTAATTTCTTATTTTACTTACAGATCAAGTTATAAATAATATAAATCAACCTTTAGGCATCTTCAATAACACTAAGCAACAAGAAAAATGCCGGGGAGTCTCAATATATTTTTTTGATGTGTTATAAAGGAGTTGTCCAATTTTATTACAAAAACCTTTAAAAATTTTAAATAAACTTGCCTTTAAGCCCTTCTATAGTTATATTTTATATACTCAATGGTTCCGAAATTATTGAGACCGCAATGATTAAAAATATTTTTTTATGCAATATTGAAATATTTTTATTATTTAAAAATTTATAAAAAATTGTCTATTGCAAAATGTTAGCATTTTTTCGCTGACCGTAAAGCGACATATATCACAAATAAAATAAGCTTTCTTAGTTCAATATTTGAATTAATGTAAGTTCAAATATGTTCGAATATTGAAATCAGATAAGCAGAATGGATCAGTACTACTGATTTCGACAGGCCGCTACGCCGGCTCGTCAGCGTTCTTTTTCACTTTTACCCTTTATGAAGGTGGATGCTTTTCATAAGGAAACATCAGCTATTTAACTAATGTATGTCACGAAATAGACTTTTTCATGTAAATTCATTCATTCATTTTATTTTCAACTCAATTTTTTGCCCCTAAATAAGTAAGGCGAAATAAGCATCCCTTCAGAGGCCACATAGCTGGTTTTGTTGTTCCACAAAAATGTTCTTCGTCTTGTTTTACATGAAAATGTTAAGCACATCCTACACCTTAAACGTAGCCCCTACAAGATATTCTATACCGAGTCAGTATAACTATGTGCAAAAGAAGCGAATAGCCCTAAAATAAATCCCAGATGTAAACTTTTTTGGATTTTTTTGGTAACTTCTACCAGAATCAGTTGTAAAAACCTTGTTATTTACAAAAAAGTTGATTTTGTTGTACAGTGTAAATATTCGCCACTTTTGCAAAAATTAGGCGACTTCAATTTATTATGAATAAAATCATTTATATATCGATTTCCATGAAATAAAGCTTATTTTATTTGTAATATAAGTGGCTTTATGATCAATTAATGAAAATGATAAGTTTTTGCCATTTTCGATTTTTCAAACATTTTTACATAATAAAAATGTTCCAATTTTGCCTAAAAAAAATTATATGTTTCATCATTGCGGTCCGAATAGTTCCGAAAAAAAATTATGTTTTAATGGATTAAAGGTAATTTAATTTCAAGTTTTTAAGTGTTTTTTGTGAGTAAATCAGATAACCCCTGTTATAATGAAATTGGTGTAGCAGCCTCCTAAAAACTGCAAATTTTAGAAAAATATAAAAAAATGCATTCATCGAATTAGAAAGTTTATAACTCATCAAAAAAATATAATGTTAATCAAAGGTCATGCCAAAAGTTTCATTTTGTTGCATAGTGTAATTTAATACAAATTTTTTATTTTTGGTAAAATCATATGAGAACAAAAATTTTCTTTTTCATTAATCTTTCTTTCAATCACAGATCAGTTAATAAAAATATGAAAACAATCAAAAATGAAAAACATGTTTAATTTTTATTTTCAGGCCAAGACAAAAATAGGATAAACATGGACGGACGGCTCCAGCAAGAAAATCATCATTAACTAACTTAACGTTCGTTGCTTAAGTCTTTCGATTTTAGTTTACTTTTACTTTAAGCAAAAGAAATTATTCCCACCAAAACATCCATTAAATTATTTTAGCAATTCCAAGAATTCATCTGTTGCATTCCAGAAAAAAAGTATTTCTTTTTAGCAACAACAAGTAAGTTTTTACGATGTAACAACCGTGACTTGTTGAAACAGCAAACAGCAGGATATTGCTTGCTTCTGCTCCTTTGTGAAAGAAAAATATGTACTCGTATAAAAGAATTTGCAAAATTTTAAAGAAAGCAAAACGGAGTACAGCTTCTTCGGTAAATTGATATAAATTTGCTGCAAAGAAAATATTGGCAAAATTTGTAGATAAAACAGCACGGCTCGAATTTGACACAGTTTGACGTAACAGTGATTTTATTTAGGAAAACCACAATTTTCCAAGTGCATAGTTTTTCTTTGCTTTTCTTTTTTTTATGTTTCGTTTGTTTTATTTGTTAATAAAGTGTGTAAATGTGACAAATTTTAAAATATTTAAATTATCTTTTTTTTGTACCTGTAAATTGGGTTCAAGTTTTCACTTATATTTCTTTGAAATTACCTGCGTTTTTGTTTCCTTTTCAGCACTTTTATTTTCTGTTTATTTATTGTGCTAAAGATTTTAGGTAGTCTTTTGTTAAAGATGCTCTACTTTGCAAAAAAGAAAAGAAGTCACACAAAATTGGCAAATTTTGTTATCTTTTCACCCATCATTTATTTATTCTTAATATTTAAATGTCTTGTGGCTTTGTTGATGTAGGCGTAGATGTTTAAATTAAAGGCGGTTGTGCTTTATTCATTTTCTTTTTAAGAAAAAACTGATATTTTATTTCTATTCACAAGAAATTTTTAAGCTCAAGGGCTAAACCAAAATAAAATTGGCGATCAATATATTTTAAGTATATGCGCAGACTAGAGTGGTCCTTAAAAATTAAAAGTGGGGTTTCTTCAAGTCTCATTCCCAAAAACGTTGGGTATTTATAAGTAAATTGAGTAAAGTGCGACTTTGACTAGCACACGAAAGGTTCCGTACAAATACATATCCCTTTTTTCGTTTTGGTTATATTTGTTTTGTTTTTGGGGACTTTTTAATTTTAGCGTACTTTTTCGTCTTAGTGTTTTTTGTTTAAGATTTTTTTTTTCGTTTTGGTGCTTATTCGTTTTAGCCATTTTTTTCATTTTAGCGATTTTTTCGGTTTGTCTTTTTTTAATTTTGGAGTGTTTTAGTTTTGGCATTTTCTTGGGTTTTCTTTGTTTTTGGGGACTTTATTTTTGTTTTTTTGCGATTTCTTTAGCTTAGACGTTTTGTTTTTGTTTTGGTGTTATCTTTTTTGTTTCAGCGATTTTTTTTTTCATTTTGCTGATATCTTTCGTTTTGGCATTGGTGTTTTTTCGTTTTAAAAGTTTTTTTTGCTTTGGCGATTTTTTCCATTTTTGGCGACTATTTTAGTTTTCAAGACTTTTTTAGTTTTGGTAATTTTTTTGTTGCTTTTTTCCTTTCAGCGTTTTCTTTGATTTTTGTGACTCTTTTTTCGTTTTAATTATAAGTATTTTTAATTGTGATTTTATTGTTTGGTGTTTTTTCTTTTTGTTTTGGCGATTTTTTCTTTTTGGCGTTGTTTTTAGTTTTCGCGATTTTTTTCCTTTTCGAACTTATTTTCGCTTCAGCGCTTTTTTACATTTTTGGCTATTTTTTCGTTTTGGGAAATTTTTTTATTATTGAGTTTTATAGTTTTAGCGTTTTTCTTTAGCTTTGACGATTTTTTCGCTTTTGAGACTAGTTTTTTGTTTGTCGATTTTTATCGTGCTTTTTTCGTTTCAACGCTTTTTTTCATTTTGACGATTTTTTTCGCTTTGATTATGTTTATAATTTGGGTTTTGTTTTGCTATGGCGTTTTTTTTTTGCTTTGGTGATTTTTTTGTGTTGGGGATTTACTTTTCACCTTGTACCTTGCACTACTGGCAGGGAGACCCTAATGATTAATTTACCCTTTAATTACACTATGATACAAAAGTTGGAAAAAAGTTTTTCAGGGGTTCTCATGCACCAACTCTATTTTGTTGGACCTCATAGAGAAAGAAAATACCTTAAGCTTTTCTAGGCCACTTTATACCGGTAAATGTAGTGAAAAAACGGCTTTCTTAAAGTCTGAATTTTAAACAGTCATTGCTTCTTTGTTTCAACCCGGATTTCTACGATCTTTATGAAATTTGAAAGATCTGATTTTTATCTTTCAAATAAGGCATGAGATCTAAAAATCAGTTCTTAAATGGCAAAGTTATGGTGGTTTAAGTGTAAAAAAATAAAATTTTTCAAAAATTTTTTACTTTCCGCCGGCTCTACGTTTCTTATGAGATACTAAAATACTATATATATTAACTTTTGTGAAAATCAAAATTTTACTTTGTTTGTTTCCAAGCTGCTGTTGCCTTTAAAATGCAACAAGGGTTTGCCTCTTACGGTTTCCAAGATACAGCTAATTGTCAAAATTATATCGTAAATGTTACATTAACTGATCGATTACTCTTTAATTTTTATACTTATTAAATTTCCGTATTTTTTGTTGTATTCTGTATTATAATACACTAACTTTCAAAATGTCAAGGGTATATATATCAAGTGTCTGTCTATTTATTACATTAAGATTTCAAATTGTTTCGTTTTTCGCTTTAGAACACCCTTTAATTTTTATTTGTTGTTGTAGCGGCCATAGTTACACTTATTTTGTGAAAATTTCAGATCCGTACATCTTACGGTTCTCGAAATACTGCACTCCATTTTTTCTGCTCTAACTTTCGGGATAAAAAAAGTTCACCCACTAAATTGTGAATAAAATTAAAAATTGTGAAAAAGGGCTTAGTTCCTTTGAAATATATATAGCTAAATTATACTAGATAAAAAAAATGCGATCATTGGCGTATAATTGATTTTGAATGCATTTTTAAAAACAATAATTTAAAAAATTTTTTATGAAATATTTAATATTTAGAACCAAAACGTTTTCGATATCTCTGAAACTGAAACAAATTTACACAAATTTTTATATCCTATTATTTTCTAATGATGCTACCCAATGTGGTAGCGAATATTGTTAATACCAAGCAAGCAAAATAACTATAATTTTCTTCTGAGAATCACCTAGAAAATTCCAAAGAAAATTCCAATAAATCCCGCAAGCGGATTTTTTTTATGGTTTTACGCATAAAGTCTACATTTAGTCCAAAGTCCATAAAAAGCGTTGACAAATAATTAGATACACATAAAAGTTTCTGCAAGTGGTATTTGCTTTTGAGTGCATGCTTTGGGATTTTAGAACATATGGGCTAAATTAAAAATTTTGCAGAAAAAAGGTCGAATTGGAAAGGGTAGAGAGAGGGCAACCAAAAATTGTAAATTGTACTTAATTTTTGGAACATTAGTTCCTTATGGAGCGCCATTCAGATCATTGCTTTGAATAACAAAAATCATTGCTCGGGGAGGCGGGGGGATAAAATAAAAAGAATATAAAAAATTAAAAGATACTGGCTGGGACTACTGGTACCAAATATTGGTCACAAATACTGGTCTTAACTACATAGCATAATGGTGTTGCCGCTGTAGATTTTTTAGATTTTCGGTGTTGCTGGGATTTTGGGGATTTTTTATCTAGTTTTTGGGAATCCTTAATGTAGCTTAGCAATGACTCAAAATGGCTTATGGCTTGGATAAATGATTCGTGGCAGTGATAGCTGAAGGTGTCTCTGCTCTAACCAATTTGAATGAATTTTAAAACATGGATAGATTTGAGTCAGGAAGGACACATGGGTTATATATATTTTTCAACAATGCAATCACCAGGGGGTTAGGGGACAATGTCTGCCCTTCCGAAACTATCTAGCCAACTTTAATGAAATTTAAAACATTGATTGATCTGAGTCTGGAAAGACACATAGGCTATATATTTATTTTAAAAATGGGACCACAATGCAAGGGTGACATGGTTGGGGGGGAGGGGGGTTGGTAATTGGCAATTTCTGCGTCTCTGAAATTATCTAACAAATTTTAATAAAGGTATTAGATCTTAGTCTGGAAAGAACGAACGCTATAGAGTTTTAAGGGGCAATTTTTACGGCAAATATAACGTAAGGAACTAAGTTCCAACCCGGTGTCCCACGACACCGTTTTTTTTTCTCTAAAATTATATCTGTGAAAATACCTTTTAGGCATGTCTAGAATATTCTATAAGAGTTTTTTTGAACTAATGGAAATTTTGTTATTGAACTAACAAAAAACAATTGTGACAATTGGCTGTTATTTGCATCCGCTATCTTCAAAATACATACTGGACATTTTAAAATCAATAAAATGTTAAAAAAATAACAAAATTAAGACATGCACATTTAAAATGAGCATCACTAAATAATTTTAATACGATTTAAGAAATTATTTTAATAAGATTAAAAAAATCTGCTGTTTTTTCTGTTCAATTCTAATTACAAAAAAATTATCCCTCTTGGGTATAGCAAAACGCATTTATTTAATACTTCAGAAAATTGCTGGCATTGCTTGTCAATTTTTGCATATAATCTTCAAACATAATCTTTTCTTAACTATTTGCAATTTTTAATAAAATATTTATAATTTAATTTATCAATCGTAGCCTCTGGCCATATGACCATAACCATAAATTATTGTCGAATTGTTTTCGGTGTCTAACATAAGAATTCCGGTAATAGTATTTTTTCTCCGCTTTTTTCGCCGCGCTTAACAACATTTTTTGTAAAGTCATTACCAAAGACAGCCAACAAACAGTTGTTAAGAAATGTCTTCAACCGAAAACAAAATTTTCTTGGGACTTTAAATAAAAGTTAAGACGGCTGGCTGGCTGGCTGGCTGTTTGTATATCAAATGGTGACTGACTGAGTGAGTGTAAAAGTATGTGCTGGCAAAATGACTTAAAATATGCAATTTTGTTAGAAATGTGAAATAACAGCATGTGGTTGTTTTAAGTAATTTTTTAGTTGAATTGACTTTTGTGACACATAGAAGTTACACAAATGAAGTTTTACTAGTTTCCATCCATATCTTAAGAGTATGTGCTATTTATTAAAGACTCTTGGCCATTAACTTGCTATACTGTTGCTATTACTTATATTACGGCTGCAGCAGGTAGTGCTGGAGAAATAAAAAAACAAAACAATAATTCTCTAGTTAGTTTAACTAAATATTTAAACTGTTAGTCAGTTAGTTAGCCAGTCAGTCAGTCAGTCAGTCAGTCAGTCAGTCAGTCAGTCAGTCAGTCAATTGACTTAAACGTCATTGTGTTTTCTTATCCGTGAATAAAGAAAAAAAAACTTAAAACCACTTTTCCTACCAAAAAACCATTCATGCATCCATCCATACATGCAACAACATCGAACCATGGTTGACACCGAAATAACAATAACAGAAAAAAAATCTTAATTACAACATGCTTAACTAATGTTTGACATTTGTTGTTGCTGTTGTTGCTGTTGTGCTGTTTCGTTTTCTGTCAACTTTAAAAGGAAGAACAAAAAAATATAAATAAAAAATAACAAAAAGAAAATATCAAAAAAATAAATCAAATACTAAAAGCAACAAGTTCATCATTAAATCTACAATAACTTCTGCTGTAATATGGACTCCAAACTACTCAGCTAAAACAAGCTTTATCACTATACAATGAAGCTTAATTAATGCCGGTACTACCAGCAGAAAGAAATATATAATTTTTCAAAATAAAACATCAGTATTTAATTAAGCAAATAAATGTTTTTGACAAAGATTGACATTATTTTAGGTCTCTCATTACACAAAATCTTTATTCCGCAAAGCCACTATTCAATATAGTCAGAGGAGAGAACTCTTAAGCCCGACCGAAACCCAGCTAGGTAGGAACATTTTACTCTGCAGATCTAGTACTTTTCTTTTCAAAAGAAAATAATGTCTGGTAAAATGAAAAAAATTTGCTTCATAAATAGCATTAAACGATTGCTTTCTATTTTTTCCACAAATCCAATGCCTAAATTATTTAAATTAACCCTTAAACACAGTTTAAGTTTTAGGCGTACTAGTTGAGTCTGGAGCTTGGTCGTTTTTAAGTCTTATAGTAAAATTTTATGGCCAACATTTTTGTAGAACATTTCATCCCCTCCCTCCCCATTTTTATGGCAGTTTTGCACGATTTGTTAGAATAGAACCAAATATTAGCGTTACGTGGGAGAGTTATAAGATTATATTAATATTTGCTTTAATATATCTAAAGAGTTGCTGAACATACTCTACACCTCAGATTTAAAGAACACATAGTTTCATATGCCGATATGCTTGCTGCACGAACAGCCCGAATGGGAACTTTTAGCCCCCCCCTAAATTCCGATGTGATCATTCAAAACGCTGACACACGTATACATTTTTTTGGTCTGCTCTACCAGAATCGGTAGTTAGAACACCGTAATTTGTTTTTTCGTGTTATATAGTGTAATTTACGTTGAAACATTATTTTCATGCGGTACAAACAATTACAAAAAGATTTATATTTTGTATGGGAGGCCCCTTAAGGAAAGGAAATCGTGGGTAGGTATGCCAAAAAGAAATGTTGGGTAAAAAAAATTCAAGTGGGTCCTACATTGCACCCGTCCCAGGCGCTGCAGAGGCCAAAGCTAACAATTTCATTAAACTACCATATTTGTATGGGATATATTTCTATGGGAATATTATTATGGGAATATATTTCTAGTCTGTATTATAAATTTTTGTATGGGAGCCCCCCTTAGCAATGTAGATAGAGGTTTGGTATGTTCAGAAAAAATGTTGATGCTAGAATTTAATTAATCCGCCATATTGTATGGGAGCACCCCTAAAGAGTGGCGATAAGGGGCAAGTATGTTTTTGTTTAACCCAAAAAACTAATGGAATTCGGTCATAGATAACGTGTTGTTGGGTCAAAAACGAAGACACGTGACATCATTGATGTCAAATTACATCAGTGTTATGAGGGTTTTTCTATCAGCGAGATTTATATTGATGACATTTTGTCCTTAAATTGATGTCAATCAGTCATTTCCCTGATGTAGATTTGTCGTTGCATAGACGATATATTTATCATCATTGGCATTAATGAACAGCTGATGTAAACGTTGACATGACAATGATGAAAAGTGCCATGGGGTCAAAAACGGAGACACTTGATATAGCATAGATGTCAAACTACACCAACGCTATGACAATTTTTCTATCAGTGTAAAAAAGAAAAACCATATGCCCATTAGTTTAAGAGATATCGAAAAAGTTCAAGCCTAAAAATTAAAAATTTCATAAAAATTTTTAAAATTTTTTTTTTAAAAATTCATAGCAAAATACAAATATCCAGTTTCATGGAGCTTAATGTGTTCCAAAGAGTATGAGCCATTTTTTGTTAAAATTGATGCACAAATTTAGATTTTATTTACAATTTAGTGAGAGAACTTTTTTTTGAAATTTTTTATGAAATTTTTAATTTTTAGGCTAGAATTTTTACAATACCTCTAACTTAATGGGTAGATTTAGAAACAATTGTTCAATGCACAAGCTCGTATTAGCATCGTATGTGTTGTGTAATCGTCTAAGTATACAATACTGTATTTTTGTTGTTGGTAATTTTCATACAAAAGTGCGTTATAATTATACGATTGAATTTTATATGTTCTTCCAACAGTTGTATTGAGGCCAGGTCTGGGAATATTCTATTTGTTAGATTAATTTGTACAAATTTTTTATATATGTGATAAGTAACACCAGAAAATACATTATATTTAATGATAAATATATACCTGATTCATTTCAAATTAATTTTCAAACTATTTTAATCAAATTGCTTGTCGCGAAAAAGTTTTTTTCTATTTCGCGTTAAATTAAAGTTCCCATACCTGGTTTTTTTTCATGGTATCAAATTAAGGTAAATTAATACCAGGTGGCCTCGAGAGATCAGGTGACTACGAATTGTTTACCATATTTCAACTGCCAACTCTGTTAATGTATCAGTTTTTTCACAGCCCAAATATAAATTCTGCACGGCGAATTTATATTTTCACTGTTAAAAAGCTGATATATTAATACAGTTGACAGTTCAAATATAGAAAAATTTTCCTAGTCACCTGATCTCTCGAGGCCACGTGGTATTAATTCGCCTTGCCTTGGTATTAATTAAATTGACATTTAAAATACGACAAAATAACGATACAAAAAATTTTTTCTGTTCACAAGTACATAAACAAATATCGTCTTTTTTAAACGATAAGACATACGACTGAGCTTGTGAATCGAGCAAATGTTCGCTTGGGTTAAAGATAACTCTATTATCGAATTTGGTTTTTCTTTTTTACTGAATAGGGCGAACCCTTCTCCAGTAGGGCCATTCACTAACTTATTTTAACGCCAATCAAATCGTTTAGAAACAATAACAGCAAAATTACCGAATCTTCTATGCAGTAACACTTTTAAGCCACATGCGCTGCTGTTAACTAAACGGCAATAATTTTTGTGGTGTTATTGAATAGACAGCACTCAACTATTCAGTTAAACCACGTCGCACAGTGGGGGACTTGAAAAAAAAATGGAGATAACTCTGCAGTTTCTTAAATTTGGAATTTGAAATTTGAATGCGAATATTCGAATAATTTATATTCGAATGACCTACACTAGTTATAGGACATAAAAGACAGAAAAAGAGAATTTTCTCAAACTTTGCTGGGCGTTCGACACGCCTTAATCTTAACTCATTGACCTGAAATATTTTAGGTTAGTTTTTCTATAAATACCCATCGATTTGGGGTATGAGCGTTAGCTGCAGGGTATTTGTATGCATAATAAGCAATAGCACAATTTCCTTTATTTTAGAATTTTCTTTGGTCTAGTCTTTTCAGTAGAGTGAATATCATAAAATTATAATGAATGCTCTTTAAGCAGCAATAAGACATTATGTTACAAATGTGTTAAATCCAGTTTAATAGTTTGTGGCTTCCACCTACTTTTTGTAATATTTTTTTGATGTTGTTGTTGGTTTTCTTTGAACATTTCAAATTAAATTTTTTACATATTTTTTGGCATATATAAAAAATTTTTATAAATTCATTCAAGTGTGCAGATGTCATTGTTTGGTTTTATGTTTTTTAATAAATTTTTTATGGCGTTAAAAAAGCTGTTCTACTTTTTTTGTGGGTTGTCGACTCGTAGAAGCTAAATAATGGTATAAAATTCACTTCTTTAGTTAAACAAATTGTAGTTGGCCTAAAACAAGAAGCGGTTATATTTTTTATTATCAGTTTACATTTTTACTTTTTTCTATGACGACTAACTATGTACATACCCCCCGCCAAAGAAAAAAAGTGTACCAAAAATTGAATTAAGACTTTTTAGACGCACTCATGTACTAAATACAGTTTGTCAAGTAAGTGTTTGCTGAACGAAAAATGTTAGAAATTTTCTAATCGATAAAAAGATATTATTTTGCATTTTACAATAGATTAAATTAATTTATTGAAAAAGTGCAGTGGGAAAAATTATGATTTTCTAAATATGTTCATACATTTTTGTATTACGTAATTTGTTATAAGAATTTGTTATAAGAACAATAAAGAAAATATTTCGTTACTTTCATTGTATCAAAATTTTCCATCGTTTTCTTTTGTTATGCCAACATTTCGTTGATAAATTGTTCAAACATATTTATCAAAAAAAAAAAATAAATAAAAAAAAACAAGAAGTAGTTTGTCATGCTTACGCTGTTATAATTATAGAGATGTTTACGTTAATGTTTTGATATCAAGTACTTGAAATGTTATTTTTTATAATTACAGTTAGAATATAAATTTTATGTTTCTTGTATGTTTAATTTTTTTCTGTCAAGAGTTAAAACAACTTTCATTTTTCTTTCTACTTTATGATTTCAAAAAATCAGATCAAATTTTTTTTTATGATTAGGGAAACTAGGTTTGTCTCGTTAGGAGTTTTTAATACGAGTATAAGTCATTATTGTTTATTATGTTAAAATTTATTATCAATGATCTTACTTTGTTCGTCCCATTATATGGAGGGCTTACCTATACCTTTTATAAGTAGCCGAAACAAAAATGCTTAGAAAAATCAAACTTATTTAAATATCAATTGTCAAATTTCTTAATGATCACACTACGCAACAAAATAAAACTTTTGTCATAACTTTTGATGGCCCCTATATTTTTTTGATGTGTTACCTAACTACACTACAACAAGAAAAATGCCAAGGAGCACCACTATATTTTTCTTATGGTCCCCTAACTACAAACGTAGTCGAAATTTTAAATTCTATAGATAATTGTTTTTAATTTTTTTTCTAAAATTTTGGATTTTTGAAGAAGCAGCTCATAACTTGGAAAGAGGTTGTCCAATTTTATTTAAAAACCACTTAAAAACTTGAAATAAAATTAACTTTAAACCGTTTGAACATTCGTTTATAGGGTTCCGTACGGCAAAAGTGTAAAGGAACCCTATTGTTTTCGCTACGCTGTCTGTCTGTCTTTCCTTCTATATGCCTGTCGCAGGCTGTTTTCTCAGGAATCGTAAGAGCTACGAACCTGAAATTTTCACAGAATATATAAAACTTTTGACCGCTACAACAACAGTTAAAAAGTGAAGGGTGTTCTAAAGCGAGCAACGAAGCATGTTAAAATACCAATGTAATATACAGACGCTTATATATAGACATTTTAACTATTCAAAGATAGTGTTAATTGGTGTAGTCTGTAAAATGACTACACCAATTAATACTGATATTTAAAACAATAAAAAATTAAAGGGTGTTCTATTAGTTAATGTAATTTTGACTATGTAACTTAGACATTTAAAATTTTCAAAAATAGTGTTAATTGGTGTAGTCTGTAAAATAGACTACACCAATTAACACTGATATTTAAAACAATAAAAAATTAAAGGGTGTTCTATTAGTTAATGTAATTTTGACTATGTAATTTAGACATTATGCTGCATTTTGGAAACCGTAAGAGGTAAACTCTCGAAATTTTCAAAAACGCAAGCACTAAAAAACTCCAAAATTAAAAAAATGCCAAAATGAAAAATCGCCAAAATGAAAATTAAAAAAAAAACGCTAAAACGCAAAATAGCACCAAAACTAAAAAGATCGCCAAAAAACTATAAAACGCGAAAAAACCAAAAAGTCGTCAAAACGAAAAAAAGCAACTGCACCATAAAAAAAAATCGGTAAATTTAAAAATATCATCAAAAAACGGACAAATCGACTAAAATGAAGAAAAAGTTACCAAAACAAAAAAAAAACACCAAAACAAAAAATAAAAACGCCAAAACAAAAAAAAAAAATAGCCAAAAACCATGAAAATTGCCAAAATGAAAAAAAGTGTCAAAACAAAAAAAAATCGCCAAAACTAAAAAAATCACAAAAAACCGAAAGAAGTCCCCAAAACCGAAAAAGCGACAAATCTGAAAAAAGCGCCAAAACTAAAATAAATCGCTCAAACTAAAAATATCTTCAAAAAGCGAAAAAATGTTAAAACAAAAGAAATACGCCAAACAAAAAAAAACGCTCAAACTAAAAAAAATTAAAAAAAAGGAAAAAATTGCAAAAAAACCAAAAATCGCCAAAAAAAACTGAAAAAACTCCAGAACGAAAAAAAGTGTCATAGCCAAAATAAGTCGCTAAAACTAAAAAAAATCATCAAAAACCGAAAAAATCCCCAAAAACCGAAAAAGCACCAAACAAAAATCGCCACAACTAAAATAAATCGCTAAAACTAAAAATATCGTCAAAAAGCGAAAAAAAAACGTAAAAAAACCCCAAAACCAAAAATCGCCAAAACTAAAAAAATCGGCAAAAAAACAAAAAAAAAAAAAAAGAAATTGCAAAAAACGAAAAATCGTCAGAGAAAAACGATAAAATCGCGAATATTAAAAAAGCACAAAAAGCCAAAAAATTGCCAAAAACAACGAAAAATACTTAAAAAAATAAAAAAACTAAAATTTAACAAAAAAGCACAACCATAAAACTGCCACAATGAAAAAATGGGCAACAAAGAAAAGGGATATATGTACATATGTATGTGTATTCGTAAGGAACCCTTAGTGTGCGAGCCGAAATCGCTCTTTACTTAATTTTTTTATTCGTTAGTCAAAAAAAGTGATGTTTGAAGAGGCTGTTGTATCGATTTTATCATAACTTGGGAAAGGGTTGTCAAATTTTATTACACAAAATACTAAAACATATTAAACGAAACTGCCTTTAGCTGCTTGAATAATATTATTTTTAAAAACTCAATAGTTTTGGAACTATTTAGACCGAAATAATGAAAAAAATATTTTTTTTAGGTAAAATAGAATAATTTTAATGTTCTTAAAGTTTTATAAAAATTCAAAAATCGCTAAAACTTACCATTTTTACTAACTAACCATAAAGCCAAAAGTACTTAAAATAAAATGAGCTATTTTTCATAAAAATCGATAGATTAATATTGATTTTATGCATAATAAAGTGAAATCACCTGATTTTTGCAAAAATTTCAAGTATTGTACAACAATATCAACTTATTTTTTTAAATAACAATGTTCTAACTAGAGATGGGTAAGTGAAAAAAATATAAAGATATATATCGATATATTTTTAAATATCAATCGTCATCGATATATATCGAATAAAAATATCGATATATCGAAATATTGGTATATTTTCAACAATGATAATTCCTACGCAGTCCCAAATTTTTTTTAAATAAAACAAAAAAGTACCTTTCTTACACACAGAAAAATTACCATGTAAAATCGTCGAAAGCCAGGTTAACTTAACATTTTTCAATAGTGATTTTGCTTCATAGGCGTTTCATGTTAAATCAACCTGATTTACAACAATCTTGAAAGAACATTTTTCCTTTGAATTAACTATATTTCATGTTGATTTAATATTCCAGTACAGTTAAATTAAAATGAAGTTGATACTGAAATAATACTAAAAATCATATTGAATCAAAGTAATTTCGAGTTGAAACAACGTGAATTTGATATTGGAACAATACGAAAAATCATGTTGAATTAAAGTTAGTTCAAGTTGAAACAACTTGAATTTGATATTGGAACAACACGAAGAATTATGTTGAATTAAAGCTGAAACAACATGACTTTAATGTAGCTATTTTATTAATTATTTTACTTACGTGATAGTCCTCAGAAAACTTTTCGTTGTAGCTGACTGCCCCAGCCAAGATTTGAACTCGTGCCACCTGCATGAGAGTCCACGCGCTAACCACTGCAGCCACAACAGCTTCAAACTTTTCTTTACTTATACACTAAATAAATACCATCGTATGTAAAATGCATTTCATTTTAATTGAACATGATTTAAATGATTATTTAACATAAAACTTATTTGAAATTAAAGTTATAGTCATGTCGATTGAAAATGAAACTTAACGTTTATAACAAAATTGTTTTAACGGTGATTTAAGGTTAAATTAATTATTTTCCGTTTAAAATTAATATGAAACAATGGTAATTTTAAACCAGCAGCTGTAAATATTCGCTGGTAATTCGTTTTTTGTCGTATACATAGACGACACATGTAAGAATAAACAAAAAGAAGTCACACAACTAAGCACAACAGTGAATTGTAGCAATGAACAAAGCAAGTAAACACTAACACACTCAAACGACAAATTATTTCTTGTAAATTTAATATGATTTGCAATCAAAATTGCGGCATGTGCATTTTACATTCCTTTTTTTCTGTGTGTATAAATAATTGAGCTGGATAGAGTTAATTTCCAATATCCTTAATGTACATCAACAAAATTACACTCAAAGAATGATAATTTTTCGAATAGACAAAATATTATAAATAAAACAAACGATTTTGTTAGTAATATTCTATTTGATGAAGACTGTGCCGAAATATTTTTAAAAATTGCACGAAAAGCAAAAGCAAAGCTAAAAAAGATCGAATTTGGAAAAAAAATATCGATATATCGATATATTAAGCTCTCCCTAATACACAGCATACACAGCGCATGAGTATTGTATGGATAATATGATGGTGTGTAATATCATATTACTCATACGCCTTTAGCTTTGTGCTAGAAATGGGAAATTCGAATTTTTTCACTTTTTTTGCAATCAAAATTTTTTAAAAAAGTGACCGTTTAATATATCGTTAAAATTTTTTAAAATAAGAGTATTGCTATGTTTTTAATAATTAATAAAGAAATAAAAATTAAGTGTGCTACTATTTTCATACAGGTAAATAAAATACTTCTGAAAGATTGACTATTTTCAGAAATTCTGCTCTTCTCGGCAAATTTTTGACCGGGCGGATGACAATTAAAGGCCAGATTAATTATGTCAAATGTAGCCAATATAATTTGTAAGGCAATTTGAAGAACTCGATGGGTGTTTTTTTTGTCTTAAGCGATTAATTTAGAATTTTATAATTTTTTTTCATTTGTTTATTCATTTATTTAATTGAATTCATCCTTAATAATATAAACAACCGGAGAAGCCCTGTGGCTTGTCTGCAGGTAAAATTTCAGATGCAGTCATTTTCGAAGTTTATTCTTTTGAAATATTGAAAATACAAAATTTTAGTTTTGAAAAACTAAGCTCTATTTTTGTTAAAATTCTGCAATTTTTCACCCTCATTTCAAAGTTTTGATTTTGAATTTTTTCACGGCTACATGTATTAAGATAACTTAAAAATTCCTTCAACATATTATCAAGCATTTTGTTAAAAATCGTAAAATATTTTTTTGGAAAATTTTGGCTATGCGGTAAAAAGTTGAGGCCAAAAAGCAAAATTTTAAAATTCAAAGTCAAATATGTCTTTAAATATAAAAGATATTTAAAAGCTTTAAAAAAGTTTGTACTCATTAATATCGGATAATATTTGTGAAAGTTATGAGGCCAACAAAAGTTTTTCATGCCCGAGGTAGTCAATTTTTACACCCTGTAGCTCATTATGTGTTTCAGCTGGGTGGTCTATGTGTCATTATTCTTAAAGCTTAAGTCCTTCTCTATGATTGTTATATACATCGTTTTATAATCGGATCGCAAGTTTCAAAGATACATTCAAAACCATTTTTGAAATTGTATCAAAAAAGGCGCCACCCTTTGGAGTGATGAGATGAGATCCACGTAATGTATGTTTAGCATTGTAGTCGTCAATTGCCAAAAAAAAGGGGGCCTAATGATTTATAAAACGTACTATATTGACTTTCCGTAATTGAAAATCTTGGAGGAGAATAAATCGATGAAATCACGAGTTTTTGGTGAACATTTTCAACGCTGATGCTTGTTGCTTGAAGATACTCTTCACAAAGGTTGCTTAGTACGTAGGGTACGTAGGCACCATAAGCTCTACCTCGAGGGTCCTTGGTGTCATATAAAGTATATCCATGGATCTACTTTATGATAAGTACATAAAAATGGCAAGTTTTTGCCATTTTAGATTTTTTACAAGTTTTTAAATAATAAAAATCTTCTACTTTTGCTTAAAAAATATATTTTTCGTCATTACGTTGTGAATAATTGCGAAACCATTGAGTATAGAAAAATAATGTTAAAATAGCTTAAAGGTAATCTTATTGCAATTTATTTAGTGCTTTTTGTAATTAGATTGGACTATCCCTTCCAAAGTTATGATAAAATCGGTGTAATAACCCCTTGAAAAATGCCAAATTTTCGAAAAAAAATTAAAAAAAAAAACTTTCCATAGAACGTTAAATTTTAACTCTTTTTGTAGTTAGAGGACCATAACACATAAAAAAAGTATATAGTGGTGATTAAAGATCATAGCAAAAGTTTAATTTTGTTGCATAGTGTAATCATTCCTGAAAATAATGTGGACAATTTAAAACCATTGTTACCCTGTACAAAATTCATACACATATTAAAAGTATTTATTTCGCTTAAACTGCAGTTACTAAATGCATTAAACATCACCATGAACTTAACATCATTCTGTCCAGCTTTTCTGGGTCCCGTTTTAATGTAGAACTCAACCCATGTCGCAGATACTATAACATATTAATATATTTTTTTTTATATCTCATGGCAGCTTAATTTGTCTCACCAGTTTTAAATTTATTTTCCATTTAATAGTTTGTTATTGATATTTATTAATTTGTTTTACATTTTATGCTTTTTTTCCATTTTGTTTCTTCGGTCGTTTTAATGTCTGTTTGAAAGAGTCTTTACACTTATCATAAAATGTGTGTGCCCCATATCTGTCATGTTAATATTTGCAACATGCTGTGTACTCGTACTTGTGTATTCAAGCAAGAGTAACCCAAAGAGTACTTGTACAGATCAATGGATGGCTGTTTATTCTTTATGTTCTTAAATATAAACGTACCCGCAGTATTTTTATTTATTTATTTTTATTTTTTGGTTTCCATCGTTTTGTATTTATAAAATATTTGATTGTGTGTGTATGTGTGTATGTGTGTGAGTAAGTGCTTTACTATCATCTTTCTTGCAAATAAATTTAGGTCAGTTTGTTAACAACACCACAAAAGAGTTAACAGCTCTTTCATCATAGTAGACTACAGAACAGCACACATCACAGCACACTCAATGCAAAGTCATTCATTTATCCAACCAATTTGGGGCATCCCTCTTCTTTTTAGTTGTATTTTTATAATTTTTTAATTTCATAATCTCATTTACCTTCATAATAATTAATACTTTTATATGCATACGAGAACATATAGGAATATGTGTAATTCTTTTAAATTTTTCTATACGCCACATTTTCATTCCAAAAGCTTTTTTCGTGTCCGTTGAAAGTAAAATATTTTAAAATGAAAACTGCTTTAGCATGATTTAATGGATTGTAAAAAAATCTACATGAGTTTTTTTGTGTAAGACTGTCCATTTTTCACATTACGAAACTCTGAAATTTTCAAAAACGATATTAAATCTGTGGACTTTTGACGACTTAAGAAAATTTTTGAAATTTTATTAACATTAAATACAGATTTTTAAGGAACGTCTTTTGGTCTAATCGCCATGTTCTGATGATAGTTATTAATAAAAATATTAATGTTTTACAATTTTAGCTCATCTCGATTTTTTCTTAATTTTGCGAAGAATTTAAATATGCAAAAAAAAGGAAAAAATTCAATATGAAACTGTAATCGAAATCACTTAGTTTTAATTAACTTTCACTTTTCTTAAAGCGCATACACAAAATGTTCTGTTCATCACTATAACAATAATTTGGCTTTCCAGAAAATTTTAAAAATTACACTTTAGCTGTTTTGTCAAAAGTCCACAGAAATTTATAACGTTTTTAGAATATTTGCATTTGGTTCTCGTATTTCATATAGAAAATTTTTAAAAAATATTACAAGTTATAATTTTTTAAACTGTTGATGTCCGCAGTCATATGTATTGAGCGTTACGGGTTCTTAGTATGGTTCATTACTCAGTTTAATTATTAAAATTGCATTAACAACATACACTAAAATAACAGCTTAGGTTTGTACTTTTAAATATTTAAAACTTTTGTGAAATTTTTTAAATAGTATTATATTGCAAAATGTTTCATCAATCAATCATCGTTTGTAAGCAAAAAATGTATTGAGTGTTATAAATATTTTTTTTTAAATATAATTGAAATTTTTTGTGAATAACTAAGGAGCTTATGTTAAAACACATCGATGATTATACATCTGAATTATATTGAATTCAAAATATAGTGTGTGTTCTGAAAAAAATATTGAATTCACATAAAAATGTATTGAGCGTTACGTAAAAAATGTTTTAAAATAAAACTTATCTATAAATTTTAGGACACTGAAAAAAGTTAACAAACAGCAGCTGAAGAGTAGAAACGATGTAAAGAACATTATCTGTTTACAAATTTCTGGTTTTCTTTGAAAAAAATTTTGCTTCTTTCGCACTACACTATGGGTTGTCTATCAGGTCGTATTTAGATACAGAGAAATTATTTTAAATTGACATAACTTTTGACATTGTTAGTCGATTTTATTAAAATACGTCTTATTTAAAAGAGAAGTTAGCCTACTTTTGCTAATGTATAAATGTTTGTAAGGAGTTATTTTAAAACATACAAACTTTATATTTTTCCATGTTAGCCAAAGTCAAAATTGAACAAGTGGTCATAACTTTGAATTTAGTCCTGCGATTACTATACTTTTTTGTTTTTAGAGAGTAGATATATACAGCTTTAAAACTCTATACTCATTTTATGTGATGTATTTTTGTCGCAAAAATCATTCCTGGGGCAACCGCGAAAGCAAATGTAACACTCAAGACACAAAGGTGCTAAAAAATCTAAAAAATTAATTAGGCGAAAACTATAATAAAATCCTATCTTCTTATATATTAGTTACATTGGAAAAAAAAAACGCAAAATGTACGTTTAGAATAAAAATCAGCCATACACATATTTGTTTACATCTATTCGTATTAATGAGAAAGAAAATATTATACTTATATTAACCATAACTACGAGGGTGATGATATTTTCTCCCTTACAATTTCTCACCGAATTGTGCATTTAAAAAAAAAATTATTCCGATATACTGCAATATTTTTAATAGCTAAACATTTTATTAAAACCATGATTAGTTTAATTAATTCAGTAATTACTATTTGACAGTTAATGATGAAACAGAACTAGGGCTAGACGAGTTTTTCCATACAAATTGTCATTAATCATACGCCGTAAAAAGCAGTCATGGGATAGAATCTATTTTATTTTGAGAACGTTTTTTCTCGTGCTCTCAGTTTTAGCCACTCATTCTCTCAACAATGTTGCCGTGTTTTCAAAAAAAATTACATACATTTTTCATACGAAATATAAGAACAAAAGAAAATAAACAATAATATAAGAGCATTTTGAAGCTACTGCCGTCGATTTAGTTTTAAGCCTGTTTATTTGACAGCGTTTTTGCCTGAAGTTGCAGACTTCAGGCAAAAACGCGCATTTGGCTACAAACCCTGAGGTCTTGAGTTCAATACTAGTTTCAGGCAAGCTAACAACATCATGAATTTTTTCTGATTTACATTGGTGTGTTATTGTGTTGGTTGTTGTTGGACTGTTAAAGTGATGAAGGCAAAGCACTTATCACTTTGGCAGTACCGGCAGCAATTAATACTACACTTCACAGCCCCCTTCTTTGTCGGTATTGTAGCAGAACCGCCAGCGAAGTAAAAGAACTAAACTAATAAATGGCTACACAGCTTAAACAAATTAATGCCTCTACTGGACACCAGAGGGGCTGCAACACTGCTCTAAAAAAACACGCAATAGCAGAGTTGTAAATAAATTAAGCTTTCTATCTCTCTCCCACTTTACCACCTGTTCTCTCTACACTATCCCTTTCCCAAAAAAGATAACACATTAATTAATTACTTAAATGGTAGCAGTGATGCCAACTTTTCTAGTGAAAAAAGCACTATAAAATTTAAAGAAGACTTTAAATAGTACAATTTTTATGTAAAAACAGCTTAGGGGCTATTCACATATTACGTAACGCTTCAGATTTGTTACGTACTAGATACTTTATACTGAAAATTTAGTAAAAAGCGTTACGAAGTGGTGGGGGGTGGGGGCGGTACAAAACCTCCGAAAATAGCGTTACGTAATATGTGAATAGGCCTTAAAAAAGCATTCAAACTTTAAAAAACACTAAAAATGTGGAGTTTTAAAACATCAAAAAGCACTAAAAATGGAGCTAAGAGCACTAAGTTGGCATAAATGACTGGTAGGCATTAATTGCCTGTTTGTGTTACTTCTCTTTAACAAAATCTATGTATGTGCATTAGTGTGGTCGTAAAAAAAAATCAAATTTCGATTTCTTCAAGTCTCCTACCCAAAATCGATGGGTATTTATATCAATCAGTTGAGATTAAGGTACGCCCACCAAAGTTGGAGAAAATACTCTTTTTCTGTTTTTATGTCGCATGAATTAATAAATATATGTAGAACGTATGTATGTATTTCCAAAAAAAAAATATCTTCTAGAAAGTTGTTGCCTGTGAAGTTTCCAACAGCTTTTATCCTAATGGCATATTTAACAAAATAAACAGCTATATGGAATAACTTTAGTAAAGTGCGACTTTGACTCGCACACGGAAAGTTTCGTACTACTCGTAATACCGCAGCAAAAGTTTTTATGGCAAAGTAATGAGTTAAAATGCTAATAAACATACCCTTCACTACTATTACTTTGACATATTAACCAATTAATTTAACATGGCGATGTCATTGGAGGCAAGTACTTACTCCATTTGATTACAAATAACAATTTGAGGGGCTTAAAAGCAAAGGGATACAAGTGCAAAAAATAAAATTCTGAGTAATTAAGCTTCAAAGTTTTTTGTTCCATTTTGTGCATTTCATACCTAATATTTTTGGTTTCTAATACATGGTGTTTTTTGAGGTCATCCTACAGGTCTGAATTTTTTATAGTGATAGATATTAGTATTATGTGTTGATTTTTGGATATAACTCTATTTTGGTACTTGTACCCATTTGCTTCTAACCCCCTCATTGATAAATTTCAATATTTAGAAGGCATTGAAGAATACACAAAGCACAATAAAAGTTGCTAAGCCTTGAACTCATGCCATTTTCAGTTATTGTGTTATTTTATGCCAAGTGTTGTACGCACTAGGCTAGTGCACAACTATTTACAACTATTACGGGCTTAAAACTTGTTTTCACAAACATGAACATAATTAAAAAAAATCCATTTTACTTCCTCAGGGGTTGAACTGTTTATCGTCTGTATGATAAGCAGATACACTACTATTCTGCCATTTAAAGAATAAATGGCTTGTTTAATTACTAGTAAGTAATTGTTCAACTGCTGTAAAGTAATTCAGACGGCATATAGTAGAGTTGTGCAAAATCGTTCCTTTTGTGGAATCGCTCCGACCGATCCGAAAGACTAAAGGAACTAGGTCGTTCCTTCCGCTCATCGTTCCGGTTTTTTTGTTTGAACAGTGAATGAACGAGGAACGAGAGAATTTTCTGTCGCTCCTAAAAACGCTAACAAACATTTGTCATAGTTTATTTTCATTTTCTGACAACGATAAAATAATTCTTTGTTTTCGTAAAATATTTGTAAAAAACAATAGCCCACAACCAGCAATAAATTTTTGAAAATAACAAAATCTATCATAAACATAAATATATAAATCATTCTCTATACAAAAAAGTGTACACAAATAAGTGAAATGTGTTGTCTTAAACGTTTGTCAAAGCAAATTAATTACTCCTCAAGATGGTGTACGATTGCGGAACGAGGAACGATAAAAAGGAACGTTTGGATCGGTCCGCACCGTTCCATTTAGGGAATCGTTCCATGGAACTAGGTCGTTCCGGAACGACACAACTCTAGTATATAGTTTGTGGTTGAAAAGTATGTTGTTTGGTAATGACAACTCATTACCAAGTTTTTGCTGGTACCATGTATATACATACATAAGTTTGGAGATTTTTTTAGTTACAGCAATTTTTGTCGTTTTTGATGATTATTCGAACGATTTTTTAGTTCTGACGATTTTTTTTTCTTTTAGCGATTTTTTTAGTTTTTGGAATTTTTTCTTCGTTCTTGGCGATATTTTTAGTTTTGCGATTTTTGAGTTTTGGCGATTTTTGTCAGTCTTGGCAATTTGTTTGGTTTTTGACGATGTTTTCAGATTTTAGGATTTTTTTTAGTTTTGGCGCTTTTTCCGTTTCTGTGATATTTTTAGTTTTGGCGATTTTTTCGTTTTTGGCGATTTTTGATATCGCTTTTTTCGTTCTTTTTGCGATTTTCTGGTTTTGGTGTTTTTTTTTGTTTTTGGTGATTTTTTGACGATTTTTTAGTTTTGGTGTTTTTTTTTTTTTTTTTTTTGATTTTTTAAAGATATTTTTAGTTTTGTTTGGGGACTGTTCACATATTACGTAACGCTCCGGGGGGTTAAGGATTTATTACAGACTAGATAATTTATACTGAAAATTTTGTAAAAAGCGTTCCAAGGGTGGGGGAGAGGTTCGAAAACTCTGAAAATAGCGTTACGTAATATGTGAATAGCCCCTTGAGGAGATAAACCTGATAGAATACCTTTTAGTTTTTAATTAATTTCTTATTTTAGCATCCGCTACTGTTGTTTTTAAAATGCTGCACTAGCTGTGAAAATTTCAAGAGTTTGGCTCCTACGGTTTCCAAGATACAGCTAATTTTCGAAATTACATTAACCGAAAGAATACCCTTTAATATTGCGAGTGTTCTACTGAATTCATAAATCACAATAAAAATTTGTTGTAGTCTTTGCATTATATTTCCGGACCGGTCCACAAAATCTGAAAATAGTTTATGGATTATTAATTTATCAAAAACTAATTTATTAATGAAAAAATAATGAATGAAAAAATATGTATAAAATAAATCGAAGACAAGTGAAGATATATTCCGAAAAATATTTAATTTTTTTGTGTTCATTTTCAGTAAAAAGTTTGTCTGAATTATTATAAATTCTTTTAGTAAATGATTCTGATTTAGTAAATGATTTTGTTTGACTTTGGTTTCTTTTTACTATTATGAAACACAACAACAATTTTTCAATATTTTTTCTAGTAAAAGAATATGTAAATTTAGTAAAATGTTTTGACTGAATATAAAAATTTTTTCAGTAAAATCAAACAGCATACATACAGGCGCGGATACAAGGGATGAAGGAAGGGGATATTCCCCAAAAAAAACGGGTCAATTTCTATAGAGTTTCTAAAAGAAGTGTGGAAAAATAGTATGTTTTACTTAGAAGTTCCCCCCCAAAAAGCTCAAGCTCCATCCGCACCTGATACATACATATATATAAATATAAATAAAAGTTTAAAGATGAAACATTTATTGAATCAGAAATACTATTTAATGAACTTGAAAGTTAATTTCAACAAAATCTTGCCTAAAAATAAAATTTTAAATATTTTTTCTATTTAGTTGTTAGTTGTAAAGTAGCTTATCACACAGTTTTTTGTAAGCATTCTAAATGTAGCCTGTGTTTCATGAAATTACTTTTATATTGCACTGCTGCTATTATAAAATATTTTCTTTTATATAAAAGAAAAAATAAATAAACCAAATAAAATATAAATAAAAAAATAGAACTCCTACATAGAGAAACCGCAACAAATAATTTTAAATTAGACTGACACAATGGCATGGAATAAAATACGATCATTCCAGTATGAGTTTGACTATAACTATAATTATTTTGCATTTGTTCACATTTTCCTATTGATTCATGCAACTTAAATGCTGTCACACATTCTACACATGCAATTAATTCAACACACTCACGCCGATATATTACGCGCATCAACTTCAAGAACAACAATAAATATAATGATGATGATAGAGAAATAAATCATAAATAAAAAATTGTTTTAAATATGTGTAGAAAATCCATCAACGCTGTAAAATATGTGACAAGTTTAAGTTTATGCCAAGGTAGGAAGGAACCTCTTGTAATTGTATGAGTTTATATAAATTATGCACTTTAAATTACATCATGCGAGGGTAGTTAGATAATTTTTAGTGTAACCCGAAGTAAAATGTGTTAAATTTTCGCAATGAAGTTTCTTATGGCACGTTGTGCATATGATATGCAGCATACAAATATTTTCTATGCTGGGGTAGCTTCCAAAAAAAAATTTCTTTAAAAGAATAAATACGTGTAACAAATACGTGTAAGAATATTGAGTAAGAAATACGTGTAACGACAATTCATAGCGAAGGCAACAGGCCAGCGCACACTTGGAGAAAAAAAAATTCATTATTACTTATAAAACGACCCACAAAAACGACTATTTTGCGCGCAGAGTACTGTTGAAAAATGGATTGCTTGCCTTGTTTGACAGTTTTATTTTTATGGATTACCAGTACGAATACTATTGCAGCAAATAAAATAATATTCCCTTGTAGTAAACATTTTCGAAATAGTTTTCTGATGATGTATAAAATATACTTTAAATCACTAAATTTCATGTATGTACTCGTGTTGTTTGTATGCTTAATTTTACATAAAATTATTTCCAAAAATATGGGATTGTATATTTGAGCCTGCCCGCCTGCCTGCCTGCCTGCCTGCATGTCTTAACGGGTGACAAGTTCATTGACAATAACTGAAGTTATTTCTACAAGTTGAAGCATAAAGAGTGGGAAAATTTAATAAGAATTATTTGGCATTCAGCTTTAATGTTCATGTAATAAATGTTACAAAGAAATACAAAGAAGAAAAAAACGAAGAAAAACGAAGAAAAAACAGTTGTTGAATAAATAAAAACAGAACAGAAACAAAAGAATATTTTATGAGATTTTTTCCTCCTTAAAGATAAAGAAAAGAATTAATATTTGTTGTTTTTTTTTAATATAACGAAAAAACAGTATGCGACAATTTTTAGTGGTTAAGCCAACAAGCGATATTTTTAAATTAAAACAAAAGACTTAAGACACAAACATGTTTCGTATCTCATGTATTTTGCAGACGTTTTGTTGTACTAATGTTAACCACTATGGATACGTACACATACTAGTCATGTAACATAATGCTATAATTTTCAAGAATACAATTAACTTTGGCTATGTTGAGCTCATTAGTATAATCGGAAAATATTTATAGCAATTTTAGCAAAATTTTAGTGCGGTTGTCAAAGGGTTAAAATACGGTTGCACTTAACAGTAGTTTATGGCCTTAATTTACATCTTAAATACTGTTTAAAGTTGGCTCATACAACTAATTTGTTTTTAACATAATTTCATTAATTAACGTTAAATGAATGGGAGTGTATTCGCTTTTAACAAGGCGCCAGCTGATGGGCATTTGTTTCAGGTTTCTTTGGGCGTTGATGTTTGTACATGGAAAGTGTGTTACTTTTGGCTGCTTACAAACATGCCAATAACAAACGAAAAGCTTTAGTTATTATTAAAAGACAAACGTAGATATTAATGCCAAACAAATGTAGATAATTTAAATTTTATTAACTTTAATTAATTTTTATTGTATTACCTTAAAATTACAAAATACACTGTACAACAAAATCAAATTAATCCAAAAAACTAGGCTCTAAAGATTGATTCTTGTTGACGGAGAGAACAAAAACATATATACGTATATCAACGTTTTAGAAGTTTTCATTTTAAACTCATTTTATGGGAGTTTAATTTCCCCCTTTTTGTACATATATAGTTATAGTGACCTGGCTTAGGAAATTGTCCATGCCATACTTTTAAGGTATAAAATGTGCTCAGCATTTATATGGAAAATACCACGGCGAACACTTTTGTTTAACATTTTAACACTCTAACTCTTCGTTGTGTTGGCATTTTTGTCCATTTCTTATAAAAAGAACGAAAAACTGGCCTTCAGCGACGCACAGTGGTTCCAAAGGGAAATAAATCGGTATTTTTGAAACTTAAAATCCGATTACAAAACGATTTATGTAAAAATCAAAAAGGAGGCCCTAAGCCTTACAACTGGTGAAACTTTGACCATCCTGTTGAGTCACACGGAGAACTACAGGGTGTCAAAATTGACTATCTCGGGTATAAAAAACGTAATTGGCCTCATAACTTTTACAAATATTATCCGATTGTAATAAATTTAACCTTGTTGTAGATCATGTTAATAGACAAAGAAAATATACTTTAATATGATTATTTCAAAAACCATTTGAAAGTCTCTGGATAAGATAAGAGGTTTGTAACTGTTCAAAGTTGTTGTTGAAGTCTACTGAAAAGTTGGTAAAGCGCCAACGAAATGCATATAGACAATGCTTAACTACACTGAAAAAATTCCATTAAACATACATATGCACGAAAACTCCTCGTGCATATTAAAAAATATTTAGTAATTTCGCACCACGAAATTCTGCCGTAAAATATACGAAATGTACGAAAATAAACAAAAAATAAAAGTAAAAAAAGTATGGCTCAACCGGGGCACAAACTCGCAATCTTCATATTTCAAGTCATGTGTTCTACCCACTGAGCCACTTTCTATTTATTTTATAAGTGCTAAAAATTTGCTTTATTTACTACTTACATCTGAAAAATACGTCAAATTATAAACAATTATTTTTTTTTTTTTAATTTTTTTTTTATTTCAAATATATTTTTTAACAAGGAAAAAATGTTTACAAAATATTGCCTTAATGTTTTTTCGTAATATATACGAAAGTTTCGTATATTCTACGAAAAAAGTCACTACGAAAGTTTATTTTCATAAAATGTTGCATGGATTATTTTCAGTGTATCAGTAAATAAACTTCATTGAAAATATAAAATTTTAATTTTGAAAATTTTTTGACGTAAACGTCGAAAAATTAAGCTCTATTTTTCTCAAAATTTATAACTTTTTCACTCTCATTTCAAAGTCTTGATATTGGGCTCCTTGAAAAATGGCCCTAAGCTAAAAAATAAAAAAATGGCCCCAAACTGAAAAATTAAAAATGCCACCAAACCAAAAATGAAAAATGGCCCTAAAGTAGGAAAACTGGCCTAAAAATTTTTGTTTTTGCATGCAATAGACAATATTTGGGACCATTTTTCGTTTTTCAGTTTGGGGCCATTTTTCATTGAGGCCATTTTTCCTGCTTGGCCCAAAGAAAAATGGCCGCAAACTAAAAAATTAAAAATGTTCCCAAAATTTTGCCATTCAAAACAACACAAAAAATGTTGGGGCCATTTTTTATTCATTTATTTGGTGCCATTTTTCCGATTTTGGGGAAATTTTTCATTCTTTAATTTAGAGCCGTTTTCCTTATTTTTGGGTCATTTTTCTTAAAACGATCTGAGGAAATAGTTCTGCGTAGCCGGCCTCCGGCCGGGCTTAAGATTTTTTCCTCTCATTATATTGAAAAGCGGCTTTGCTGAGAAAGATTTTTGCATAGCCGGTCTTTGACCGGGATTAAGGGGTTTTTCCTTTAGGTATATCGAAAAGCGGCATCGCTGAGTAAAGATCTTTGCATAGCCGGGCTTAACAGTTATTTCGTTTAGGTATATCGAAAAGCGGCTTCGCTGAGTAAGGATTTTTCCACAGCCAATTTTGGATATACCGAGAGAGAAAAACTCTTAAGCCCGGCCGTAGACCGGCTATGGAAAGATGTTTGCTCAGTGAAGCCGCCTTTCGATGTGCTTAGAGTAAGAAACCCTTAAGCACTGCCGACGGCCGGCTATGCTAAAATCTTTATTCAACAAAGCCGCTCTTAGATCGGATAAAGTCCTTCGTCACGACTGCCTGAAGGCATATTATAATGGCAACAACTAACAAAATATAGCTTTATTTCCCATATGTGCACTTTTTGCGTATGGTGCTATTGCCCAATAGCATTGAGAAGCAGATGGCATATGCCATTATAGCACTGCATCTAAAAATATCCCCAAATTACCAATTAAAAACAACAAGAAAAGAGATTTGGGACCATTTTTTCCTATTTTGCGGTAATTTTTCATATAATATTCTTTAATTTGGGGCTATTTTTTCGTTTTTTTGGAGCCATTTTTAATTTAATTTTAAAAATGAAAAATTGCCCCAATCAATAGGAAAAATCGCCCCAAAGTTTGTGTTGTTGTTTTCAATACAAAAGTTTAGGGCCATTTTTCATTTTTGGTTTGGGGCCATTTTTCATTGGGGCCATTTTTCATGGAGCCTTGATTTTGATTAGTTTTGACATGACTTGAGATAACTAAAAATTTTTTCTACGTGCTATCAAGGATTATGTTAAAAGTCATAAAATATTTATTTTGAAAAAATTTGCTATGCTACTACCGGAGATATTGACGAAATAGAGAACAACGTCAAGGCCAAAAACGAAAAGTTTGAAATTTAAAGCCAAATGTCTTTTAAAATATTAAAGATATTGTAATGAAGTAACCTCTATTTGCTTTGTCTATTTATATTCTTTATACCAAGTTTAAATTCATTAAAATTGGATAATATTTGTAAAAGTTAAGAGACCCACAAGGTTTTTCATACCCCAGATAGTCAAGTTTGACATCCTGTAGCTCAACGTGTATTTGAACAGGTTAGTCCAAAATTCAATAATCTGAAAGTTTAGGTTCTCCTCTAAGATTTTTACATACATTGTTTTGTTATGGGAACGCAAGTTTCAAAGATACAGATTTATTACCATTTTTTTTCTTATTGGAACCACTGTGTGTCTTCGGCCTGCTACTTTCGGTGTCATGCCATCAGATGGCCTTGCGCCATTGGTAGGCGACCTTCGGGCAGCCACCTTCGGCCGACAACCTTCTGCCGGCCACGTTTGGTCAGTATGTCAGACGCCCCATCATCTTTATCGCCCTTCTAACACATTCCGCCTAGTCACCATGGCGCTCACCAAACACAAAAGTCATAATTTAAAAACAAAAATTTCACCTACCTTGATGACAAAGATAGTAATTCAACTTGTAAATGAAAAAAAAAACTATCACCAAGAACATACTTAGGCGATACTTAAAAGATACTTAGGCGATAATTCTCAAGACATCAGCCGATACATCTGGTGCCTACCCGAGACACCTTCATTTAGCAAGGGCACCAACCATTAGCCAAGACACAAACCTGATCCAGGGATTCCCAAAAACTTGGTAAAAATCTCCACAAAATCTTAGACGCTACCAGGATTCCCAAGAACTAGGACAAAAGTGCCCCCAAATTCTCAGAAGTTTCCCGGATTCCCAAAATTTAGGACAAAAATCTCCCCAAAATCTTAGAACTACATTGGAAAACAATGGCATCACCGAAAACCGCAAAAATATCAAAGCTGCAACATTGAGTTTTTAAGGAATTTAACCTTCGCGCCGGCCTGTTAACTTCTTTTTGAATTGTCGGTTCACGTGTTTTTTTTACCAGTATTCGTTAAACGTATATTTTCTTCACTAAAAAAAACTTCAAATTTAAATCCCCTTAAATGAGTCCTAGATATAAACTTTCAAAACGCCGATATACGTAGATATATATTTTTTGTGTGCCCTCTATCAATATCAATGTTAGAACAATGTTATATATTTTTATGTTATACAGTGTTATCGATATATATTTTAGAAAAAAAAACTGTAGAAAAACACACAACATTTCTTCTTCTAAATTACCAAATCTTGATCATGTACTCTGTCGCTACATATCAAAGTATTTTGTCCATTTAACGCTTATTGACATAAATTTAAAAACCGTAAGCCCTGCAGCAATTGTTTAACAGAAATTAGCTTTTAGGCCCGTTAAATGAAAAAAAGAGAAAAAAACAATAAACCTTGAAAGAAATGTATGTACTTTTAAAACCTCAACAATATTTATTTGAGAAAAAAGAAAGAATAAACAAAACAAAAAACAACAGCTAGAATTTTACCAAAAAAAAAAGCTTTGATCGTTCAAACAATCAAATATGATGTCAAATGGCAATCAAATAAAGTCAGAAATCCAACACATACACATAAGCCTGCATACACAATAAACCAGCCCACCAAATGTGCTTAAAGCAGCATAGAAAATTTTTTTTCTTTTTAACATAATTATTCATATACAACAAGAAAAACTTTTATACTGTAAAAAGCTTATTCACTGCGAAGACGTATTTGATAGGCACAAATCACACACATCACTGACACACACAACAAAAAAAAAAAGGCATCAAAGTGACATAATGGAAGAATACTGAAAGCATACAAAAGTATTCGATCAAATAAAATTGAATTAAATTGAACGGATCAGTTTGTTAGACGATGGCCAGAAGTAATTGAATTTTAAAAAGGGTGCGTTTATTTGTTAAGACCAATAGCAACAAAACAATGGTCTAAAAATTACAACAACAATAAATTTAAGATAATAGAAAGAACTTTTTTTGTTCTTTTTAAACGAGAACTTTGTTTACGGGACAATCGTGGCAATTGAAATACTTTGCTAATGGCAATCCAAGAAGTTAAAAACAAATAAAACTTTTAAGTACTGTGTATAATGGTTGTAAGGCATTTTAAAATATAGTATACCCTACACTTGTAAAAAGCTAAAGTAAATTGGTTTAATATTGATCGTTTATCTACTTGACTTTGCCATCGTAACACGGCAAAAAGGTATAAAAAGAATTCTAATGATAAGATCGTAGTTGACCGCGAAAACACTATGGTGTTCAGATCGATCAGGCCAATAGTTTGACATTGTCCTTACAATTATTGCATGCTTAGAAAATTACATTCTCAATAAAAATAATTACATTTAAATATTTAATTGAACGAATAATTAAATATATTTTTCGATTCAAAACCATAAAGTTCGACTACAATTTATAACTTCAAATATAGTATTCCCTAATGTTAAGAATTAATGCTCAAGTATTTATTAATAAAAACTATATGAAGAGCTTTTGAAAAATATCTAACCTGCATTAGCTGAAAAAGTCTTCTTTGTGTAGGCGTAGCACTGCCCACTTTTTTAATCACAATATATACTTATCACATGTCCAAGTTTCATAGTAATCGGTTAATAGAAGAATTTGAAAAAATAACACTACAATACAAAATGATAACTATAAGATTCTAACGACTGATTCTGGTAGAGGGAACAAAAAATATAGGCGTATATCGGCGTTTTGGAAGTTTATATCTGGGATTAATTTTAGGGGCAGCTAAAGCTCCCTGCTTTTGCACGGGTCTTTGTGCTCTTCTGAAAGGTACAAATTTGCATATTGGATAGTTTGAAATGGTAGGGACGATATTTATTTATTATATACATGATATTAAAATATTATTTACATGACATTTATATACATATTACTTACCATATGATAGTTGCACGTAATTTACATGACATTTAAATGACATTTGCAAGTAATTCACAAGACATATAGTTTACTTGACATTTACATATTGCTACGCTGTCTCTCCGATTGTCCATGTGTCTATCACAGGAAAGTTGTAAAGACTTGAAATTTTTACAGAAGTATGTGTAACTATGGCCGCATCAACAGCAAATTTTAGTATGTGTGCTATTATTGGGTACATCACTATGTGCTACATTTGTGCACACTGCTGTTAGTCACACTGCTGTAATATGAGTTGCTTGATAAAGTAGACAATAATTTGAAACTGAAAAAGAACTCTTTTATTGAACTTGACTGAATAAGTGTACTGTCGGCAAATTCCGCGGAGTTATTAATGTATTGTAACTTTTGAACAAAATTGATTTCGTAGGATTGTGGTGACTTTGGTAATATTTTTAGGATTAAAATTAGTATATAAGCTAGAGTAAAAAATTAAAAAAGTCAGAAATTATCGAAAAGCAAGAGAAGAAGAATATTACGCTTTTGTTTTATTTCTCAAAACTAAAACGGCACTGCTGGTGCTGGAATAAAATGGCTGAAGAGCTTAGCTAGTACATCGCAAAATATTAAAAATTTACGAAAGGTAAAAACTAAAGGGTTTTCTAATGCGAGCAACAAAACATGTTCAAATTGTACTTTATATTACGAACAGTAATCTGTAGATTAGAGTGTAGTAAATAATTTAAATTTGGGTTTGGCGAATTGATGGGTATTTATATTTCTGTTACACAACTTAATAAATATAGTTTTAAAAAATTTTTACTTTAAAAAAGTTGTTGTCTGTGAAGTTTTCAACAGCTTTTCCCTTACCGACTGTTGTCCAACTCTCATATTTAAGAAAATAATCAAGCCAACAACAATTAAAATTTCAATATTATTATACTAATTTACGCAATACACTAATTACACTCTGCTACAAAATAAAATTTTTTTTGCTCGTGAAAAACGGCTTATTGAGGCTTGTAGATCTACTTGAGTAGATCATTTCGCCATTTTAAAAAATTTCAATACACTCTAAGCACTTTTGTTGAAAATTTTGTCGATAATGGTAGGCAGCACTTTACAGATTATTATAGACCAAAAATTACACACGCATTATTTTTCAACAAAATGTTTTTACTAAAAAAAGCGATTGGCTGCGTGCAGGTTTGAACCGCGACCTCCTGACTGATAGTCTGACGTATCTATCAGTCAGCCATAGCCGTATTACACTTTATGTTACGTTTTTTCCACTTGGACTATATATGTTTAATGTGAAAGGTTTTTTGTTTAATAAAATAAGTACAAAGTCGATATAATTTTAGACAAGAAGAAATTTTCAACACAAATTTACACAATATATGATCGTAAATTTGAAGTAATGTTTTAGAGTGTAGCTTTCAAAATATATTACAAAACTTAATATCTTTTGAGCGAGTAATCAAAAAACAATCTCAAAATTTATTAGGAAGGCTCTTCTGGGTGGTACTAAAAAATATCACAAAATTGGGGATATATAAAAAAAATAGTTTTTTTTTCGATTTAACGTGGAATACTCCAGTACATACTAAATACTTAGTAACTGTAGGAAAGCTTTATGTACGTGTCAAGGACGCACTTTAATTTTTGTTCAACAGAATTGTTGCCAACAATTTCCCATCGAGAGCTTCAAATTAGGGATGTAACGATACGCCGTTTTGCCGATCCGATACCGATGCCGATACTTAAAAATAAATATCGCCGATACCGATTCCGATACCGATACGAATATTGAAATTGAGTTCAACAAAACTCAAGTGCAATTTTTTTAATTATACAAAATTACAGTGTACGAGATTATTAATATTTAAAATTGATATTAACCCAGTATAAAAAATTGGAAGTATTTTTTAAGGAGCTACATTTTCTTTGCTTCCAAAAAATCTATATTAAAAATATGCAGATAACACAGTGCAACAGTCCAAAAAACACACGGACTTGACAGTATACATTTGATTGTACTACCACGGGGTAGTAAGACCCTATACTTAGCTTGGCGAATTTGGTGACCAATTTCGTTTTATGGACCTCCAAAGTTTTGGAAAATCAGCAGGCCCTCGAAAAAGGTGTCATCAACTTTTGGTCAAGAGAAAATTCAAACTTGGTGATACCACTTAACTATTTAATGTAGCTAAGAGTTCGCTAAACAGATTTTTTTACCATTTTACGCCAAAAAACTATTTTTTCGTGCACTTTTTTTTGAAAAATTGAGGAAACAAAATTTTTTTTTCACTTTTTCCAGAATAACTTACAGGGACTCGTAATTTCTTATTAACAATATTTGGCAAAGTTGTAGCTACGGTAAAGCTGAACAACTTTTGTGAACATGTCAGTACAATCTGAATGTATCTGGGCACCCTAAAGAGCCCAAAAAAAACTAATTTCTACCTTAAAAGTTTTCGTTTTTACCAGTTAGGCTATATTTTTATTGCATTTTGTTGCTTTCTTTGTTATAGTTCCACTTCTTATGTTGCTGATTTTAGTATTTACTATTTTTTATTGTTTGTTGTTGTTTTGCCAAATAATGGTAATGAAAAATTTGGAGTCCCTATAAGTTATACTGAAAAAGTGAATAAAATAATAAAAACAAATTAAAAAAAAAGCACAGGAACATATTATTTTTCTGGGCACAAAATGTCAGTGAAACACAACAGAGAAGTATGCACTTGAATATACTATTTTAAAAAAACATATTTTTTATCAAAAAAACATAGTGAAAAACTACAACTTTAAGGTAAAAAGTGGTCTGTGTGAGCTATTAGAGTGCCTAGCTAAGTGCAGATTGTATTGATATGTTCACAAAAGTTGTTCAGCTCTACCGTAACTATAAGTTTGCCAGATATTGTTAGTTAAAAATTACAAGTCCCTGTAAGTTATTCTGAAAAAAGTGAAAAAAAACAATTTTTTCCTTAATTTTGTCAACAAAAAGTTCACGAAAAAAATTTTTGGCATGAAATGTTAAAAAAAATCTGTTAAACAGACTCTTAGCTACATTATTGCTATATATAGTTAAGCGGTATTATAAAGTTTGAATTAGCTGTTGGCCAAATACTGATGACATCGTTTTTTGAGGCCACACTGATTTTCAGAAATTTTGGAGGTCCATAAAAAAAAATTTGTCAACAAATTCGCCAAACTGAGTGAAGGGTTTTACTACCTGTACTGTCCAGTTCGTGTGTTTTTCCAAAAGTCTTTATTTGTCGCATAGTGTAATTAGTAGAAAAGCAAGAAAAAAATTTTAATTCCTTTATAATTTAAAAAAATACGCGCCATAGTCGCATAAAAAATATTATGAAAATGGGTAGTTTTTGATCCTTTTTTTTTGAGGAAAAATCATTATAGAACACCGAAAAAGAAATCTGTCCGAGCATCGCTTCCAATTCGGTGATTGGTAATCGAAAAACAGAACTCCTTGCAATGGCAAGGATATGTAAAACTAATTAGAAATGATCCAAATTTGCAATACTTCCGGATCGCGAATTCTACATTTTCATGACTTCTTTGAAGTGTCTTTTATTTTGCTGGAATAAGATTTAAAAAACAACGAATGGAATTTGAATTCATGGTAAAATTAACAAAAAATAAATAATTTTTTTTACAAAATAATAGTATAAAATATTATTAATTTTTAAAATTGATATAACGAAATGAGTTTAGTTCATGGTAAAATTAACAAAAAATAAATAATTTGTAAAAAAAAACTCTGACAAAATTTTTAAAAGTATCGTCGTATCGACAGTAAAATATCGCCGATACCGATGTATCGGAAAATCTGAAGTATCGCCCTTATATCGGTATCGGTATTCGTTACATTCCTACTTCAAATGTTAATTATTTTTATTAGAAATTGTTTCCATGTTCTGGCAAATATACGACGAATGTGTCCTTTAAAGTTGTAAATTCGTAAATGTCATAACATTGGAGACTGTTTAACAGCTTACATTTTTTTCTTTTCGCCAATCAATTGCAGTGTGGGAAATGTTGGGCAAATTTCCTTGACTGCAATTTGTAATTACACATGGACCTTAGAGGAAGACAAAGTTAAAAATTATAAAACTATACATTCAAATTCCAAAATCAACGACATTTAATACCCAAACCCTAATGCCAATGTGTGAACCACCCACTTTTACAGCTGCAAGTAAGACCGCAAACTATTATGTACATGAGTGATTCTCATTTCAAATTTAATACCAAAAACCTAATGCCAATGGGTGAACCACCCATTTTTACAGCTACAATTAAGACCGCATACAATTATGTACATGGGTGATTCTCATTTCAAATGCTTTTTTCGTTTCTGTTGAAAGTATAGTAAAATGTTTCATAAAATAAACGTACACATTTTAAAATGAAAGCTGCTTTAGCATGATTTAATAGATTATGAATAAATATACAGATGATTTGTTTTTGTAAGACGACCCATTGTGTGTTAAACAAAATGGCGTATCTGTAATGCATGCTGTTGATTTTCCACATTAAGAAACTAAGAATTTTTCCAAAAACGGGATTGAATTTATAAAGGTTTTAGCGTATTTACATTTGGCTCTCTTATTTCACACATCAATTTTTTTAAAAATATTAAAAATTATAATTATTTTTTAATTGTTGTTTTCCGCAGTCTTGGGCGTTACACTTTTTTGCACGCTTTCTAACTCAGTTTAATTATTAAAATTGCATTGAACTAACATCGTTGCTTTGTACTTCTAAATATTTAAAAGTTTTGTAAATGTTTCATCAATCAATCATTGTTTGTATCCAAAAAAAAAATGTATTGAGTGTTATCCATATATTTTTTTATTTAATTAAAATTTATGTTAAAAGAAATCGAAGTTTATATACCTGAATTGTTTAAAATTCTAAATATTATATGTGTTCTGAAAAAAATATTGAATTCGTATTAAAATGTATTGAGCGTTACGTAGTAAAAACGCTTTAAATACAATTATCGGACGTCAAAACAAGTTAACAACAGCTGAAGGGTAAAAATGTGAAAAAAGCATTATATATTTACAAATTTCTGATTTTCTTTGAAAAAATGTTGCTTCTAACGCACTGTGGGTTGTTATATTTTTGAAGAATGTATTAGGTGGGTCGTATTTTGCTACAAATAATTGTTTGAACTTGCCATAATTTTTAACATTGTCGGCCGATTTTCTTATTTGAAGGAAGACTTAGCCTACTTTTTGCCTAAGTATATATGTTTTAAAGAATTGTTTTAAAAAATAAAATCTTTTAATTTTTCTATGTGAATCCAATTCAAAATTAAAAAAGTGGTCATAACTTTTAATTTCGTCCTACGATTATTATAAATTTTTATGTTTAGAGAGTACATGTATAGTGCTTTCAAACCCTGTACTCATTTTTGTGTGTGTATTTTCCAGATCTTTTCCAGAACAACTGCGAAAACATATGTAACGCTCAATACACAAATATGCTAAAAAATCAAAATATATAATTTTATTTCAGGATCCATTGAATGAGGAGAAAATTGGAATATTTCTATTAGTTACATATATTGGTATACATAAAAAACCACAAGATGCACGTTTAGAATGAGATTTACCCATATCCATATGGGCATTTCCATGTCAGCGTACGTACCATTTCTACGCCTACAAAGTGGAATAGATTTTGCAAAAATTGGACTAACTGAACAAAATTTTGTCGTTATATTCCATTCAGAGGGTGAAAAAAAGAATTATTGGAATTATTGTGACATAAAACGGAAGTGATGTTAAGGTGCATGTAAAAATGTGCGAAAATCTACGAATTGTGAAGTTATTTTTAGTTTCTGTTTTTCCTTTATTATCAGTAAATTTTAAATATAAAAAAAGAATGTGAGTCCGATCACAGGGGAGATGTGTAAATATCTAGTAATGAAACATTTCACCTTCATCCGCTTCTTTTTCACCCTCGTACCTTCCTCCACACCCGACAAATCGCTCAAACCGATAAGCTTCGCATCAGACACCTCTGACTCACTCCCACCAGGCATATCACCCTTCCGCTTCCCCGCAGACATAAATAATAGTATTATTTGTCCACCAGCAAAAATAATATACGCGTACAAAATAGTTGAAATTACCGCAGTTAAACAGCAAAATAACCAACAGTCAAAGACAAACGCAGTCAATAAACCGTCAGCCAAATATCGCACCAAGTTCCGCAACAAATTCGGTAAAACCGAAAAACCGGGTTTTTTCAGAAAAACCGGGTTCAAAAACCGAGACGGGCCGGGTCTGAATAGCGAAAAACTGGACACAAAATCCACTAAATCACAGGAGCTCCCGGGAAAAATCAAAAACGGCAACGCCGAAATACTCACTCAATTCAAAAACACGGCAACACAGCACCAACCAACAAACGTACGACCTTACTGCAGGAGTTTGACCATGAGACTCCCTTTGCCAGTGTTAGTGTATTTCTATGCAGCTGTTAAGTTTCTCTGTACTTCTTGTTGTCCGTATGATTACACTAATACACTCATAGACAGCTCACACCGCGTTATTACAATCTTACTCAACTAAGATTAATCTTACTCAAAAGTTGTGATTGTATTGTGAAAAAGATTTTTACCCCCTTGCGTATAGATGTTTACACATTTAGTCATTTTTCATTTGCATTTATTTGCATTTGTAGTACTCCAATATCGTACGTGACGAACTTTGAATGCTTATAAAATTTTTATTACACCAAATTGAAAAAATGTCGATCAATATTTGTTTGTGACTAATATTTTGCTTTAAACTTTTATTTTGAAACAGTTGCGTCCGGTCAAGTGACATTAGAATAGCATCCATAGAAAATAAAAAATATGCACCTAATCGAACTCTATCTTTTATCTTTCTTCGCGCACCTTGTTCTTTTATATTGGAACACTAATTTTAATGTATAATTGCAATCTTACAATTAACTGAATTTAGTCGCTAGAAAAGCGAAATTAGTTTATTGTAATGTCTTAAAATTAGTCAAAGAGATATTCAGTTTAAGCTGTTATTTTTGATATTTAAAAATTTTGGTAAGGTATAAATACCTCTGTATAGTAAAATTTGATTGTTTTTTCCTCTTTACCATACCTTAAGAAACGTTTTAAGGGTTTTAATTTTTTTCAGTCGTGGTTGTTATTTTCATGGAAACGCCCATATGTATTTTTTTGGAGTGCATTATTTTAACATGCCTTTAAAAACTTATTGTTAGTTCAAAAATTACAAAAATATGGAAATAATTTTGAAAACAAACAGTTTTTATGACGAACGCACAGATTGTTTGCATAAAAACACACACACACTATATCTAGATGCGTGCAACCTTTTGATGACCCAACAAGATGTGGGGCTTAATCAGTGGTGGCAGCAACCAGCAATATTTAGAACTTGACAAAAAAAAACAATACCAACCAAGTACTTCAAAAACAATGGCCAAGAAACCAATTGCATATGAAATAAAAAATATTTCCTTTTGTTTAATACTTTTTTCTAAATAAATACACAGAATAATCAGAAATAATCAGACAATAACAACAACAACAATACCAGGTAACATCATTTTAATATTTATTAACATGAAAACCTACTCATACACTCTAGTCTCACAAGTAACTAGGTAACGAAGCAATTGAAATACTACAAGTACTCATAGTACACACACACACACACACACACACTCCATTACAATGAGGGTTCGTTTAGATTTTATACATTTCTTTTCGCTGGGAACTTTATGAACGTACTGGCATAAATTTAGCTTCACAAACATCAAATGATGATGGTTAAATAAAAAGCAATATAACAAAGAATGAATGAAAAATTATATAAAAAAAAGGTTAAAAGCTTTGCCTGAACACGATACAACAATTGTTGGCCAAGATAAGTTAGGAAAAATAAACAAAATCAGCCAGTGTAGGAACTGACGATTTAAGGTTAGAAGGCTAGCTAAAAATTTATTTAACAAATTTTTATGTAATTTTTTTTCGACTTCAATAACACACAGCAACAATGAAAAAATGATATTAACAAAGTGCTTAAAGTTGTCTATAAAACGGGCAGTGCATTGTAAATGATGTGAAATATGAGTTGCCATAAAGAATAATTATTTCTTCATAAAATACAAAACTTAAACGCAAAAGAAAGCATTAAACAGTTTTAATGAAAGTGTTAAAAAATGAGATGCTGCTTAAGCAAAAAAAAAATTTTTTAATAAAGAAAAGTTAAATTAAAAAATAAATAAATAAACAAAAACAAGCCAGAGTGTTTTCTTTCCTTCGTATGAGAAAAAGCTCTTTGGTGTATGTTTCCTAAGTCTTTCGATAAGTATGTGACTGAGCGAGAGAGAGAGAGAGAGAGAGGTAGAGTGTGTGTTGTTTTTGGTTATCTTTCTTAAGTCTTTTATTATAACTGCATTTTATGTATTTTATTGTTTTTTGTAGTTGTTGTTATCTTTTAATTAATTGTAAGTAATTTTAATGTGAAGTTGAGCTTATGAAAATCTACTAATTGATACAGATAAATCATTACAATCATTTTTTGGAAATGCGATACTTTTTATGTTTAAAACTGTTGTTTGTTTTCATGTTGCTTAAAGGCAGAAAGAAGTGTATTTTGGTAGTATGCAATGGCAACAAGAAGAAAACGAAAAAATACGTTTTAAGAAACAAGTGCTTTCAAATTTGTAAGATTAAATTACTTTTCTAAATGGTATAATCATTAAATAGCTATTTTTCTCTTAAGGTGCAAGGTAGTGGAAATACATCTTGAAATTGTATTTTATTAAACATGTTTATTATGTATAATACTATGGTGATAATTAGGCTCAGAGAATATTGCAGAGATACCGTAAAAGTTCAAGTATACAAATTAAAAATTTCATAAAAAGTTTAAAAATCTTTGTGTTTAAAAAATCAGAAAAAATAAAAATGCATCAACTATCCCATTTTTTGTCCGGTTAATGTAGCTTAGTATACTCCAAAAGACTTTGATTTTATTCGTAATTTGGTGAGAGAAACTTTTAAAATTTTTATAAAATTTTTAGTTTTTAAGCTCAAAACTTTACGATATCTTTGAAACCAATGGGCAGATTTAGATACAATATTCGCTCGGCTTAACGATAATTTTTTTGTAGAGTTTTGCTTTTGCTTTCTTACTGAATAGGATGAACTCTACTCCAGTTATACTAATATCAGTCGTGCAAGTGCCTTCAGTTTTGACATAACGGTATATCTCGAAAACTAGACCCGCAACATTGCCGCAAATAACTAAAGAAACACCTTTTAGTTCTAGGGAACGAAAAAATTTACCGAAACTTAGTGTAATCATTTCAAAATTTTATTTGTTATGTGATTTCTTTGATATAGCTGTTTATCTTATATATAAATAGGCCACAAAAGTTTTTGTGGTAGACTTTTACGTATCTTATTGTCCACTAATATTGATGAAACATATATGGTTTAAAAGGTATTTTTGCCTAGATATGCACAATATATTTTTTGTATAAAAAACCGGTTACAAAACCGATTACAACAACCCGGTTACGGACCAAGTTGTCGAATTTCGACCACCGGGCGGGATCCTCCTAGTTTGCATATTTAATGCAATTTATATAAAAGTCGGTAAGGCAAAAGCTGTGGGAAACTATACGGACAACAACCTTAAAAAAAAAATTTATTATAGCTATTAAGTTATGAGGCATAAAAAGCAGAAAGAGAGCATTTACTCAAACTTTGTTTGGCGTGCAACACGCCTTAATAAATATTTCGTTGTAAGGGAGTTTGAACTTCATCAGATGTTTCGAGACCACCACAGTCTTCTCATCAGAACTCTTTTCCGCCTAGACATTACTGCCAACGAAGACAGCAATAAGTTGGTAATGATAGAACTAAAAAGCTTAAGTTGAACATGATAATAAACATATTGAAGTTTCTAACCTTTATGTCAGAACAAATAGCAGAGAAAAAGACCGCAACATAGTGAGTTTAGCTATCAATTGATTAAAGTAATAATTTTGGCAAAAAAAACCGACAAAGAGCCAAACTTTTCATGTTCTTTCATACAAAAAAATTTTATAATCGGTATATAAATGAAGAAGTTTTACGATAATTAGTATTTCGGCTGGAGGCGGAGAAGATTTGCCCACCGATTTTCGAAAACAAAATTATGCAACAAAGCTGTAGGCAAACCCTTCAAACAAAAAAAAACAATTTTGAAAATCTATCCGCGACTGACAGAGCTATGCGTGGGAGTAGCACATTTCGCCACCGATTTTCGGCGAAAAAATGGAACAAAACTACAGACAAACCCTTTTAAATAAAAAAAAAAACTTTGAAAATCTATCCACAACTGCCAGGGTTATGCGCGGGAGGAGCAAATTTTTCTTACGATTTTCGAAAAAAAATTATGGGTCAAAGCTGCAAGCAAACCCTTTCAAACATAATTTTGGAAATCGGTTGACAAATAACAGCCCAGTAAAAAACTTGCTTCCAATAAAGCCGGTTTCCACTATTATGGAATAAAAGTAGCTCTGACAAACCTGCTGATATCGCTGCTGATTTTGGTATGGCGAGTTCCCGAATTGGAGTACTACATTTTTGCTCACAAAAGCGCTTTTGAAGCGCTGAAAATCATCAACATTTTCAGTACTAGAATTGAAAATATATGAAAAAATGGTTCGATGTGGACTTGCGTCGCTAACGCCATTTTGAATTTTTCTTATTTCGTTACTTTATTTATTTTTGTTAATTTCATATTTTTACTCAATGTTTGTTATTTTAACTTCAACTAGTATCGAACTAAGAACCTTCAGGTTTAAAGTCCAACGTACCAATCACTCGACCAAAAACACTGTTTGCAAAACGGCACCAAGAAACTCAAATAAACTTACCCATCATTCTCGCTTATAAACCTGCTTTGGATCAGCACTATAAAATCAGCTTTTTCATATAGCTTGTGTACGAAGCTTTTGTATAATTAAAAAGCAAATACTTTTCTCGCTTCAAAACTTGCATTGTTGTGACGCTATGAAATCAGCTTCTGAACAAGCTCATATTTTAAAGCGAATTATGAAGCGCTTTATTTCTTTAGTGCTTCAAAAAAATGAAAATTTTTTACTGAGAGAGTTATGCGTGGGAGGGGGTGGGCAAATTTATCCAACAATTTTCGAAAAAGAATTATGAGACCAAAGTGCAGGCAAATTAGGAACAACCGGTGTGCTTCGTTAGACCATTGCAATGCAGCTATAGGAAAATTAATAATTAAACATTTGTATGGGGATACCTGTCCCCTACTTATATACTACAGGGCAGTTGGGAAAAAAATGTTCTCAGCGTAACGTACATCAAATAATATCTCGAAAATTCTTACTAAATTATGTAAGATAAATTACACTATGCAACAAAATGAAACTTTTGTGATTAACTTTGATCATCACCATTTTTTTAATGTGTTAACTAATATAAAGATATATTTGTTGAGGGTTAAGCAAACTCTATATGCATTTCATTGCTGCTTTACCAAATCATAATTTCACCAATGAAATGCATATAGACTTTGCTTAGCCCCCAATAAATAAATCTGTATTTTAAATAAAATTAGAATATCTTAAACAATAAATTTAATAAATCCCCTAGCTAAAAAATACTCGAAATTTAAAATTTTATGGATACGGTTTTTTTTTATTTTCTATTTTTTGTAAAATTTGCGATTTTTCAACTTAACCGATTTTTTCATAACTTGTGAAGCGGTATCCCAATTTTATTACAAGAAAACAAAAAAACAAAAAAATTTAAGTAGAATTACCTTTAATCTGTTTTAACTTTTTTTCTATATATATGACAGTTAAAGATTAAAGGGTATTCTAAAGCTAGCAACGAAAAATGTTGAAATACTATTGTAATATAGAGACACTTTAAATTTTCAAAGTTAGTGTTAATTGGGGTAGTCTGAAGAATAGACTACACCAATTGACGCTGATATTTAAAACAATAAAAATTAATGGGTGCTCTATCAGTTAATGTAATTTTGACTATGTATTTTAGACAATTTGCTGTATCTTGAAAACCGTAAGAGGCACACTCTTGAAATTAAAAACAACGCTAAAACTAAAAAATTCCATAGTTAAAAAAATGTCAAGACGAAAAATCGCTAAGATGAAAAAAGCGCTTAGAGGAAAAAAGCACCTAAATTTAAAAAAATATCTAAAACGCAAAAAATCAAAAAAACTAAAGACATAGCAAAAAACTAAAAAAAATGCCAAAAACCAAGAAGTCGACAAAGCGAAAAAAGCACTAAAACAAAAAAAATCGCTAAAACTATCGTCAAATAAAATGGAAAAAATCACCATAAATGGAAAAAATTACCAAAACAAAAAAAAAGCGTAAGAAAAAAACGCCAAACTAAAAAAGGAAAAAGAGTCAAAACAAAAAAATCTCTAAAGGTAAAAAAATCACAAATAATCGCCAAAACTAACAAAATCGGCAAACACGAAAAATCTCAAAAAACGAAGAAATTCGTGACATACATTTTTTTATTATTGTGACTCAACTTAGTTTTTGCCGAAATTTCCCTATATGATTAATCTGAAAAACTGCCCATCAGAGCGAGACAACATATAACAAGTTTGTGAGTGTTGGATTATTAATCAGATATGGAAATTTCGGCAAAAACTAAGTTGAATCACAATAAAAAAAAATGTATGTCACGAATTTAAAAGAAGTCTTGTATTCTATTTGCTAGCAAAAACTAGTTAAATAGCTGATGTTTCCTTGTAAAAAGCATCCACCTTCATGAATGATAAAAGTGAACAAGAACGCTGATGAGACGGTGTAGCGGCCTGTCGAAATCAGTAGTACTGATTCGTTCTGCTAATCTGATTTGAATATTTCAAAACTCCACTCTTAATAAAAATAATTTGAATTTACATTAATTCAAAATATTGAACTAGAAAGCCGAAATAATAAAAATCTTCAGATTTAGGGTTTTTTATTTCATAATTTTTTTTCGTTGTTTTGGAATTTTTTTTTTGCTTTTGCGCTTTTTTCATTTTGGTAATTTCTTCGTTTTTTGAGATATTTCGTCAAAATCGCCAAAATTAAAAAAAATCGCCAAAACGAAAAAGAATGTCAAAACAAAAAAAAAAAAACACAAAATTTAAAAAAAACTCACAAAAAACCAAAAAAAATTCCCCAAAACCGAAAAAAGCGTCAAAACTGAAAAAAACCCCAAAACTAAAATAAATCGCTAAAATTTAAAATATCGTCAAAATGCAAAAAAAACGTTAAAACAAAAAAAAAACGCCAAAACTTAAAAAGTCGGTAAAAAACAAAAAAATGCAAAAAACCAAAAATAGCCAAAGCAAAAAAAAAATTTAAACAAACTAAAATTAAACAAAAAATTAAAGCGAAAAATTTTCAAAGTGAAAAAAGGACAAAAACGAAAAGGGGTATATGTGTATTCGTGCGGAACCTTTCGTGTACGAGCCAAGGTCGCACTTTACTGAATTCATTAGTTATTGCGGTATTTGAATATATGTATGTTAAATATATAAGGAAATAATGTTGGAATTGCTTAAAGGTAATTTTATTGCAAGTTTTTTAGTGTTTTTGTAAGGAAGTCAGATGATTTAAAATCGGTGGAGCAACGTCTCCAAAATTTGATTTTTTTGCAAAAATCAGGTAATTTCACTTTATTGTGAATAAAATCAATATTTATCTATCGATTTTCGTAAAATAAAGCTTATTTTATTTGTGGTATATGTGGCTTTACGCTCAGTGAATAAAAATAATATCATTTTACAATTTTCGATTTTTAAAAATATTAAAAAAAATTTAAATATTTTGATTTTGCATAAAAAATATATGTTCTTCATCATTGTGCTCTGAATAATTCCGAAACCATAGAGTATATAAACAAATAATGTTAGAACGGCTTAAAGCTAATTTTATTTAAAGTTTTTTTTTGATTCTTGTAATAAAATTGGACAGTCCCTTCATAAGTTATGATAAAATCAGTGGAGCAAGCAGCCTTTTCAAAAATCAAAAATTAAAAAAAAAATATCCCTAGAATTAAAATTTTTTACTGTTTTTGTAGTTAGAGGTCTATAACACATCAAAAAATATAATCTTTCTTTTGACTAAAATTTCCTTCTTTTAAAATAATTGAGAATTTTATGAAATTGTAACCTGTAAAACAATTTATTTTATAAAATGTCAATAATAAACACATTTCTTGCAAGATGAAAAAGTGTTTATCTTTTCAATTTATGTCACTGAAAGTATAACAAACGCACTAACGTACTAGACAGTAAGCTCTCGATAGTTTGATAATAAATAATTTTAATAACTCGATAGTGGTGTTGCTATTTTTTAATAGTTAAACAAATCAATAGTAAACAGTAGTGTACATAATTATTATTCGAACTGAAAAAGGTTTAAGTCGGAAGCTATTATTTTTAGGCTTAAGTTCAATACTTGAATTAATGTTAATTCAAATTATTTTTAAGAGCAGAATATTATAATATTCCACTCTTAAAAATAATTTTAATTTACATTAATTCCAGTATTTAGCTTAAGCCAAAAATAATAACTTCCGACTTAAATCTATTTCAGTTCGAATAATAATTGCGCACAAATATTAAAATTTGCAACGGCACTCGCAAAAAGTTGCTTACATGTGTGGTTTCTGCTCTCTAATTTACAACTGAAAATCAGAAAGTAATTTATAGAAGACAAAAAGGAAACCTGTTTAAACATTAACAACAACATTAGCATGATTGACTGTAAGGAGAAGCTTTCGCACAACCAAAACCAAAATAATAAGAGTTGGAAAATTGAAATAGTCAAAGGTGTTACTTCGTGCTTACGATATTAATAAAAAAGAATACAGAGACACTCATATTCTATTTCGTCATAAAATTTAGTTAAATAGCTAATGTTTCCTTAATACTAGTATCCAGGATCAAACGTGGTAAAAGTGAACAAAGGACGCTATTGATGGCAGTGTAGCTGCTGTCGAAATTAGTAATACTAATCCGTTCTGCTAGTCTGATTATATATTCTAATATTTTACTCTTAAAAATAATTTGAATTTACATTAATACAAGTATTGAACTTAAGCCGAAAAATAACAACTTCCGACTTAAGTTTTATATAAATCGCAGTTGTTTTATCTAACTAAAGAAAACAGAAGGAAGTTTGTTCATACCCAGCAAAAAAAATTGCTTCCAATAAAGAAGGTTTCCAGTATTATGGAGTAAAAGTACCGCTGACAATCCTGCTGATATCGCTGCTGATTTTTGTATGGCGAGTTCTCGGTTTGGAGTACTACTTTTCTGTTCACAAAAGCGCATTTGATGCGCTGAAAATCATCAACATTTTCAGCTCTAAAACAGCACTAAACAATATGGATTGGCGGCGTTAACGCCATTTTGAATTTTGTTACTTCGTAACTTTATTTTTATTATTATTATATTTTTACTCACTGTGTGTTATTTTGACTTCAACTAGTATTCGAACTAAGATCCTTCCGGTTTGAAGTCCAACGTGCCAGTCCCTCGGCCAAATACACTGTTGCAGAACTGCACAAAGAATCTAAATTTTTTTTTACGGTTTATATTTATTTATTGTATCTTCAATAACATTGAACTAACAACAAGTAATAAAATCTTAGCTCTGAAAATTTTTAGTTTTTAAGTCCAGCCAATGCCAGAGAAAAATATTTGTTTCAGCGATTGGTTCTTTGGTTGTCTACTTCTCTCGTATTCGGCTGAGAGCACCAGTGTTCCTCCTTCTCAGCCGAGTGTGGTCTCTAAAGTTAATGATGTTTCGGGCTAGGGGATTTGGGTGCAGCTCGAGTTTTTTTATGTATCTTGTCACGTGCTTAGAAAACACTGTCTTAGCCAGCGGCACATCTAAATCTTTATGAATTCGCTTGTTTCTGACATACATGGGGCTGCTGTAATCGTACGAAGTATTTTATTTTGTCGCCTTTGAATTTTTTCTACATTTGATGCCCAGGCAGTGCCCCATAACTGGATTCCGTAGGACCATATTGGTTTTTGAATAGAGTTGTATAGAAGAAATTTACAATCTAGGCTTAGAGTAGAGTTCATACCCAGCAATGAGCCAATTCATTTGATATGCTTTTAGCTTCATTTGGGTCACCTTTGCATTAATGTGGGACTTCCGTGTTAGACGACGATCAAGATAAATACCGAGATATTTTACTTCAGTGTGTTGAGGTATAGTTTGGTTATTTATTTGCATAGGTGGACAGGTTTCTCTGCACAATGTAAAAGTAATGTGTAGACATTTTTGTTCGTTAAGTTTTATCCGCCATTGCCTTAGCCATTGTGCCAACTTGGGTATATACTCTTGCAGTTTGCGGAAAGCTTCTTGATGGCTTTTTTGAACACTTAGAAAAGTTGTATCATCAGCGAATGTTGATATGTGTATGTTACTGCTTACCGGCAAGTCAGAGGCATATATCAGATATAATACAGAACCGAGGATGCTGCCTTGAGGAACTCCGGCTTCAATCGGTTGCGGAGGGCTTAAGAAATTATCTTCTTTAACAACAAATTTTTGCTCAGTTAAGTAGCTTTCTAAAAGCTTAAAGGTGTTTGAGGGTAGGTTTTGCTTTAGTTTATGTATTAAACCTTCGTGCCATACTTTATCAAATGCCTGAGAAACATCGATGAAGAGCGCACAACAATATTTCTTTTCCTCGAAGGTTTTTCTAACCACATTCATAATAAACTTACTCTTCTTTCTCGCACTATAAAATCAGATTTTTTATAACTTGTATACGAAGCTTTTGTATAAGTAAAAAGCAAATACTTTTTTAAAAAATTATTGTTTTGGGAATTATTAAATTACATTAATTTCAATTTTAAACGTTCTTTTCCCCAAATTAATATTTTTCTTTTAAAGTAAAATATTGAATTTTTATTAAAATACATTGAAATTGATTATGGAGGGGTATTAGCTAGTTCCTATGCGCATTTCATTAGGGCTAATGCAAATCGTCAGGGAACCTTTACATTAATTTGGGAAAAAGCACGTTAAAATTTAAATACTTTTTTATTCATACTACCCATTGGATGTATGTACAGTTGCTCACTTTCTCACTTTACAACCTGCATTGTTGTGGCGATATTATTATTAGCTTCTGAACAAGATCATATTTTAAAGGGAATTATGATGCACTTTATTTCTGTAGTGCTTCAAAATATATGAAAATATTTTACTGGGTAATTAGTTATGCGTGGAATAAAATGCATTTTTTGTGTTGCTATACATTTCCCCGCCACCTCAATAGATAGATTGGATTTATAGATTGGACTGCAAATACTTTAAACATCCGACGTCTTGAGTTTCTTATAATCGAGAGACTACTGTAGATCATAAAATGTATAAAACTACTTTTCAACTAAATTGTGCCAAAAACAAAACTTTAATAGCACACACAAACACACACACACTCATACAACAAAAATGAAAATAAACTTGAACAAGAAAATAAAATCACATGAAACACACCCATACAAAATCATAAGCTTACAGAGCCTTGCATACGTAAAAAAACCAAACAAACACATTGTAAATCCCATTAAGGCGTCTATGGATTAAACTGCACAATCATCCATTAAATGTATTTAACAAAAAAAAAAACCAACAAAAAACTGCACATCATGATTTTTTAGTTGTACTTTTTTTTCATTTGGTTTAACTTTACATTTAATAGTGTCTAAATCAAGTAATCCAGTGGGCTGGGCTGGCAGGCTAACCAGCAATCCAGTCATTCGGCTTGTTAACTGACCGACCAACATAGAAACACACTGACTTAGCAGCCTGACCGAAATACTCGTCCATGAAACCTGACTTTGTTAAAAATAAAAAATTAAAAAATGCTTAAAATGAAGATTCTAAAGTTAACGATGTTAAATGGGTGGTTGTAATCGTTACGCGCTTAAAAGTGAAATAAAGGCACATTAATTTGGTATATTTACACAGATTAAAGTACTCACTGCCCTACTTTTCTGGTGACTACTAGTGAACTAGTGACTTTAGAAGCTATTGGTAATCGTTAGAGTCTGATGCACAATTTTAGTAATATAACAAACTAGCTATACCCGTTGTGCTTCGCTACACCATTGTTGTGCAGATATAGAAAAATTATTAACATGGGCAGTACCCGCCGCCCCATTCCTAGTATATCACCATGCTTGTGCTTAAAAATGCAACCTACTTCACTTAGAATCTCGCTATGATGGTTCTCCAGATGTAGGAAAATTATAAATTGATTTTAGAAAAAAGCATGTATGAGCGCTTCTTTAGGCGAGAAGTATGTAATATAAATTTTATTTCTAACTTTATTACTTTAGAAGATAAATGAGATACCAAAAAAGTACTAACATTTAATTTTGACCTTTTTCGTGCCTATCTGTATTTGAGGGCTTCTTAAGGATAGAAGAAACCAATTTAAATTTAATTTCTATCTCTATTACTTTAGGAAAGAAATATTTTACAAAAAAGTACGAATACTATATTTTTACTCTCTCTCTCTCTCTCTCTCGTCCCCTAAATGCGAAAATTTCAAAATAGTAATATAATTCCGTCCGCTTAATTTTCGATGAATTTTAATGTTTTATCCCCCCTCCCCCCTTAAACATCAGCAGGCAAACCTATATAAAAATTTCTCGCAATAAAGAATATTTATTTCGTATAGAAGCAATTTCAGTTAAGTGCGACTTTGACTCGCACACGAAGGGCTCCATACGAATACCTTATACATATGTACGGTATGGCAAGGGAAGGCTAAGGGATTTGAAAAATAAATAACTTTTGTACTTTAATTTTTTTTCTTTTTAGGAATTGTAAAATAAATCTGGGAAATTAATTATGGAAGATAACAACGTTATCCAGCAAATCAAAATCATATAACTTTATTTTGAACATCATGGCGAACGTTTAATTTCCAAAAATTCGGCATTCAATTCGCCGTATTTAACAGCACCTAATTATTTCCTTTGGCGATATTTGAGAGAGGGTATATATCAATATACCCAGCAATTTATTTAGTTGTGGTGATTTTTTAGTTTTGAAGATTTTTTCGTTTTGGCGCTTTTTTGGTTTACGACGATATTTTTAGTTTTAGTGATTTTAGTTGGTTTTTAAGGCTCAGTCGATTTTCTTAGTTTTTGCAACTTTTTCGGTTTTTGATGATATTTAGAGTTTTGTGGACTTTTTTGACTGTTTTTTTTTTCGTTCTGGCGATTTTTCGGTTTTTGGCAAATTTTTAGTTTTTGCATACATTCATTCCTTTTGCATTTTTAACGGTTTTCATTTTCTTTTGAAGACTTTTTATTTTTTTCGTTCTTCGGAATTTTACGTTTTAGTAATTTTTTTCGGTTGATAAAGATGTTTTTAGTTTTGGCGATTAATAATTTTTTCGTTTTGGTGATGTTTTTGGTCCTTGGCGATTTATTTTAGTTTTAGAGACTTTTTTGTTTTTGGCGATTTTTTATGCAATTTTTTGTTTGTAATTTTGTTTGCGTTTTTTGGCGCTTTTTTTTTTGTTTTGTTTTTGACAATACATATTATACATTTGGCGATTTTTTTTTGTATTGAAACTTTTTTTCGTTTTGTGGTGATTTCTTTTGGTGCCTTTTTACTTTAAGCGTTTCTTTCTTTGGCTTAGCGAGTTTTTCTTTTTGGTGTTTTTTAAATTTTGGGTTTTTTAGTTTTAGCTTTTTTGCGATTTATTATTTTTTTTGTTTTGGCATTTTTTTTTTGTTTTGGCGATTTTTTTCGTTCTGGCGATTTACTTTTCGGCTTGTTCCTTGCGTTATACGCATTGAGGCCTTCTGAATGAGAATTATCTTAAATTTCTTTTCTATGTTTAGTATTTTAGGAGATAAATGGACTACCAAAGAAAGTACCATAATTATATTTCTACCCTCTCGTCTCTAAGTGCAAAAATGTCAAAAAAGTACCAAGCACCTGTCCACTTATTGTTTGGTCTTGTTATGATGTTCTTTGAATTTTATGCCTACCTTAGTTAAATCCAGAGATATAACGTTACCGAATTTACCAGTTTTTACCCCTTTTTGCACCTTAGCATTTGAATTTTTTAAAATCCCTTCTTAGCAGATCCGTACACCGAAAGCGGAACCTGCACACAAATTTTGTCTATTAAATTATTTTCATTTAAAGTACATAACAAATAGTTGTACAGGAAAAAGTACCAAAAAGACCTCCCAATTTTACTCTTTATATATTAGAATTTTTAAAAAAATGCCAAATCACATTTGAGGGCCTCTGAAGGAGAGAATAATACATTTTAAATTTGATTTCTATCTTTAGTATTTTAGGCGATAACGGGTTGACGTTGTTGTGTATAAAAACTTGTTCTGACAAGATTATTAAAATTTGAGCTACAAAGCTTTATTGACGACAACATGAGTAACAACTGCATCGAAGTTGTTGTGTATAAAAACTTGTTCTGACAAGATTATTAAAATTTGAGCTACAAAGCTTTATTGACGACAACATGAGTAACAACTGCATCGAAGTTGTTGTGTAATCGGGCTTATTGCCGACAACAAGAGTAAAAACTGCATCGAAGTTGTTTTGCTTGCATTTATGTACATTAAAGAGTTTAAGCTGCCCGCAAAACGTTTTTTTTTTACATATAAAGCTTTTTAAGTACCTCGGTAGGCTAGTAGGTCGCGTGCTAGACTATCAGTGTTGAGGTTGTGGGTTCGATACAATTATTAAATTTTAAAATTTTATTAGCAACGTTATTATCAACGACTTTTGTGCCCTTTGTTCGAAAATGTCGCCAATAGGTGACTTGGAGTTGCATCGATTATATCCCGAAGACTTGTACTACAGGGTTTCTACGTCATTTTGACGTCACAATAGTGGAAAAAAATTTAACGGACCTGCGCAATGCGCTATCTTGTATTCATTTCTTCATGGAGGTGAACTGTGTTTAAGGTTCGGCCCAGATGTACACAAAGCACTCTTACTTTAATTTTTACTCTCAATCAATGCTGATGATCATAAAAACAACAACCAAAACAGCAACCAAAAAAGTCAACTACTCGTGTGTATGAAAGAAAATTTTACCGGCAAAAAATAAACAAAGTCACCCGAAAAATTTTTGGTGGCTGCACCGTTATAATGCGTTTGCTTCGTTGATTTTTGGTTGTTGTTGTTGTTGTTATTGTTGTTTTAACCTGGTAGACAATCAGTAGAAAGCAAAACAAAAAATTTAATAAGAAAGAAGAAAGAGAAGAAGAAGAGCCATAACAAACAACAAAAACAACAATCAGTCGCATTAAATAGTTTCCAGAAGTTTGGCTTTTTGGTCTTCGTCAAAGCAATGAATGGTGTTTGGTATTGGTGATTGTACTTGTATTTTTACGAGTGTTGGTGGTGGTAGAATTGTAAAACAGGTACATACTCGTATATAAAACGAAGTCTACGTATAAGACCACAAATTCAAGCTATAAAATTTAAATTGGTATGGTTCCTTTTTAAAATACTGGAAATTTTTTGAGAAATATATTACTCCTTGTCAGCATTTGGGAACTTTCGGTAATTAAAAGTCTTAAAGCAAAAGCATGCAAACTTGCAAAATTGATCATTAATAGGCAACCCGAATACTTGTGAAGGAGTTTATGGCCCCATTATACATCCGATTTTGACAAAAGTTATAAAATTTTAAACATATTTATTCACAGATGTGTGCAATTGATATTTTGCTAAAATCGGTTCAGTATCTTTGGTGCTATAAGCATTTAAAGTTGCTACTAACACATACACACGTATAATAGCAGAAACAAAACAAAAACATGTATATGTTGTTGTCCAACTGGTTTTGCAAAGAAAGTAACAACAATAATACATGTTTTCCATGTTTTGATGTGGGAGAATTTTAGGATTGGAATAGTAACAAAAGGGAGAGCGGTCAATAAATTGATTTACCTCATTGGAAGGTGTTTTGTTTTTATGTTTGACCGCTCTTTTTATAGTTCCGTACACCAAAGGTGAAAAGGAACCCTATTTTTTGGGTACGTTGTCCGCCTGTTTGTCTGTCACAGGTTTCTCTCTGGAGAACCGTGAAAGGTATAGACCTGACATTTTCACAGAATATGTGTAACTTTGGCCGCTACAACAACAAAAACAGGATGAAAAAATCGCTAAAACAGAAAAAACACGAAAACAAAAAAACCGCAAAAACTAAAAAAATTCCCAATATAAAAAAATTTGCCAAAGTGAAATAAAATCGACAAAACAAAAATCGCAAAAACGAAAAAAGTCGTCAATAATTAAAGAGATCGCCAAAACAAAAAAGCACCTAAACGAAAAAAACCACAAAAACTAAAAAAAGTAGACAATATCAAAAAATCGCCAGAACGAAAAAAGCGCTGAAACAAAAAAAAGCTTCAAAACAAAAAACAAACGCCTTAACTAAAAATAAAAGCAAAATTAAAAAATTAAAAAAAAAAAAAACGAAAAAGCCACCAAAAATACAAAATCGCTAAGATTAAAAAAATCGCCAGTGCCAAAAATTACCTAAACGAAGAAGATGATAAAAAAAAAGCACAAAAAAAATCGCTAAATTAAAAAAAAGCAAAAACTCAAAAATCACTAAAACGAAAAAAGCGTTAAAATGAAAAAGCACCAAAATTATAAAAACCATTAATTAAAAAATCACTGAAATAAAAAAAACGCCAAAACGAAAAAAATCGCCAGAACAACAAAAATCGCTAAAACTAAATAAATCGCCAAAAACGAAAAAAATCGTTAAAACGAAAAAACAGCTTAAACAAAAAAAACCTCAAAATAAAAAAAAATCCTCAAAACAAATAAAAATCGCCAAACAAAAAAAAAAGGATTATTAATATGGTATTCGAAAGGAAAACTTCGCGTGAGAGTCAAAATCGCACTTTACTGAATTTATTTAATTTCAGTGTTGTAAAGCTACTAAGTACCATTATTAACAAATTGAACCATCAGTTGGAAGAAGGGAATAAACGCAATTTTTCCAAAATTGAGCTACATACATTTTTGATTACTTGAAACTTAGCTCTATTATACGTGTTAAAGACAAAAATGTAACACTTATATTTAATAGAATTTCATGCGACCAAAAAAAGAGTCAGTTAGAAGAAGAGAATAAATCCGGTCAATTATTCCCTTTTTCCAACTGATAATCAATAAAAAATGAATTCGAGTACAATTAAGTTCGAAAAAGTAAAATTTTAATAGCAAAAATTCTGGTTTTTTCGTGATATTTTTTACTTCAGAATTCATTGTTGATTTTAAAAATTTGTGGCAAAATTATTTGAAAAAACACCTGTAACATATTCAAGATATCGTATTACAGACATTTTGAATACTGTTCAAGTCAAAAAGGTTATATAATATGTACTGAATTTACAGATGGCTCTCTTAAGGACACTTTTTGCTTCAGAAAAATTATGTAAGCTCAAAACTACCATTTATAAAGGCATACATTTCCAAAATATCAATAAATACGAAACAAATTAATGACATTCGAAAAATAAAACAATACATTTCCGACGAATTCAAAGAATATTATGATAATATTATAATATTATCTCTTGAACTACTACAACAACCGAAACTGCTGAAAACGACGACGAATAAATGATATTAACTACTTCATTCATTATTTTAAAAAAAATAAATATACCCTTGTTGAAGAATTGCCTTTTATTTATATATATATTTTTTTGATCAGTTGGAAGAAGGGAATAAATCGAAGAAGTTTATTTGTGTATATATCAGTAAATATTAATATTTGGAAATCTGGTCTATTGTTATGCAATCATAATTAATAATTTCTCCATTTCATCCAAATGTTATAAAAGGCTATGTGAAGAAAATAAAAAGTTATGAAGTTTTTTTCATTTATCTCTGTTCCATATTTTTGGATTTATTCCCTTCTTCCAACTGGTGGTTCATTAAATAAAGAGATTTTTATCACGTTGAATATTTTTCAGTAAACCCTAATATAATACGGACGATTATGTCGTCCGTTGGCCGTACTAGTTCATATTTATTTCTGTTTTTTTTTTCAGATGATGATTAAATAAAACTTTACTTCTAAAAACCTAGTTTATATTTTTTTAGAAATACCAAACTGCCGATTATAGAGTGTCAATAAGGTCGAGCTGGACTCTAATTTTTTTTCTTCTTATGGGACACAGTCTAAAATTGCGTTCACTTACCGTTACTTGTTTGCCTGCCCGCCTGCCTGATGTCTGTCTATAAAATGGTTTACGCTGTTATAGGCCCACTAAATCAGTATGCGAGTACGTATCGTAACTATTATAAGCAAATCGTTGTCTGTTTGCTTGTATTTATTTTTGCTGTTGTTTATTTTATTAAATTTGGTTTGTTTTTTTTTTCTTCGTCTTCACGACTATTTTACATCCACCACACTTGGCTGACTTTTGGAGGAATGAAAACAAAAACACACAAAAAAACTTAATTTTTTCTGGCTTGCGGTTATGTTTACTTTAATTTAGTTTTTGAGTTTTACAAAAATTTACTAAACTCACTTTAGCCAGGAACAATTTTCGAAAAACACCAAATATTACAAGTTAAAAAAGTAAAAATAAAAAATTTTAACTTCATTGTGCAATTTCAGCAAATTTGTAAATGTTGTTATTTATTTAGGTTTTTTTCCGTTGCTTGTTTTATATGTATTTTGTATTAAAACACCAACAAAAACTACAATAAAATTGTTTTATATTAAAGTGTTTTTTTTTTTGGCAAAAAAAAAAGAAATAATAATTCTATGTTCATTAATTTTAATGTTGTTCAAAATGAAGCAACGGAATTACATTCTTATTTTAATTTGAATCATAAATCAAAAGACTTAAGAAAGAAACCCACAAAACAAGATATGAAGGTGTATGTTTTGTTATTTTTATTTCTTAAATCAAAATAAAAAATGGATTAGTGATGGCCATCATTCACATGATAAGCATGATTAGCAAGTAATATTTTCCTTCAATCGCGTGAACTTGCTGGAGAGTGATGGTCGAAGAAAACCAGCGTAGGTGGGCATGCAGAAGTAGAATTTTTTCAATTTAATATTGATTTGTAACTCTATTTCCCCAAGATGTACTGCACAGTGGGGCAGACTCAAAATATTTAAAACATAAATCAAGCATTTCTAAGCCGATAGTAATATAGAAATAATATTTCACATGCACATAGCAGAGGAGTATTCCCGTTTATGCTTTAAATACCAGCTCTCCAAATTGCTCAGCAGCGGGATTATTAGTACGAGATCCCACCTAAAAAATAACTTCACCCATCTGCCAACTAGATCAGACATATTTTAAAGCTTTGATATCATATCAGAGAACATATCGCACATGGGTGGCTTAATAAAATCAGGTCCATACTATGCTTAATTAAAGGTTAAAATTGTTAATTTTTTGTGAAATTTGGAACCATCTGCCAACCGGATGAAACCAATGCTGGTTGATAGTACAGAGCATAAGGGACAAGAAAACGTTGGGTTGCCATGTTTTAAATAAAAGAAAATTAAATTAAAAAAAGGAAAAGGTAAAATGTAGGACCGACCCCCATTAATTTTTCCTTCTAATATTTTTTCTGAACACACCCACCACCTATCGCAAAGTTTAAAATTTTTATGAAATTGTAAAAATTTTACTTCTACAGCTCCTCGGATGACTCTACAGGGGTAAATGACCGACTTTCATTAGTTTTCTAGTGCCAACATCTTTGTAGACATACCTACTCCTTATATCCATTCCTTACGAGGGTTCCCATACAAAATTTACAATACAGACTAGAAATTTATTGAAGAAAAATTTCCATAACTAGCTAAGAGTCCCTCGTAGGAGGGAAAAATGCATGGCAGTCCTCCATTAGTTTTTTTATGTCTAACATTTTATCAGAACAGATTTACCACTTTTCTTCAGCCCTCAGGGGGGGGGGGGCTCCTATACAAATTTAGTCATAGAAATCATAACTTATAATCTAACCTTAAACCGTGCAGACTCCTAGCATTAAAGTGAACTATATTCAAACCATTTATGTTAAGGGAAATTTAAGTTAAAGGAAAAAAAATTTTAAATTTTTATTTCAAAAGTTATGACATATTCAAAATGTCATTATTTCACCAAATTTACAGAATGTGTTGAGCTTTGTTTTTAAACGGTTCTAAAGCTATTTTATATACAAAGATGTTTGTATGCCATTTCAAAGAGGATATTTGGGACAACAAAAAAAATACATAGAACAAAAATTTATTTTGGAAAAATGACTTATTTGCAAAGTTTTGAAAATTTCAAAAATTACTAAATCAAAAGCTATATTTTTTTTTCGTCTGAATTTTTTTATATAATACCTCTAATGTCCTGAATAAATCGTGAAAATTTGGAGGAGTTGTTTTTTTTTCGTTTTGGAGATATGATTTTTTCTTTCGCAACCTTCAACAATATAGTATCAAAAATAATTTAAATCTGTAATTTTGAGCAATATGCATTAAATTAAATTTAATTTAAAGTTTTTGAAGGGGAAAGAGTAATAACATTGACAAATTTGTTCATTTGTTTTTCGATAAAATTTTATGTTGGAAATTTTGTGTAAAAAAGCTAAATTTTTTGTCATATCTCAAAAAACCTCCATAAAAATTTCAGGATTTTTTTAAGGACATTTAGAGATATTATATAAAAAAAATCAGCAAAAAATATATACGTTTTTGATTTAATCCGTTTTGAAAATTTCAAAACTTTGCAGATAAGTAAAAAAAAAAGTTTAAAAAAAAGTTTGCTCTGTACATTTTTTGTAGCCCCAAAAATATTGTGCTTCAATTGACATACAAACCAATCTTGTATAGAAAATAGTTTTCGAGATATATAAAAACTAAACTCAACATTTTCGATAAATTTGGCGAAAAAATGATATTTTGGATATGTCATAACTTCTAAAATAAACATTTTTAATTTTTTCCCTTTGCCATAAGTTCGTTAAAGAAAATATCTGAACAAATTTCATGGAATTACCCATATGTGTTTTTTTACCTATTAAACTCAGATTTTTCAAAAGATTATTTCATAGATCTATAAAAAATTAACATTTTATATGGGAGCCCCCTTAATGAATGGAGATAGTGGTTAGGTATGTTACAAAAAAATGCTCGAAGGAAAGATTTAGTGAGGTCCATTGTACATTTTACTCCCTAGAGGGGACTACTAGGCAGCTATGGGAGTTTTTCTTCTATAAATTTGTTGTCTGAATTGTAAATTTTCTATAGGAGCCTGGAGATGGGAGGTAGGAACGTTTAGAAAAAGTGTTCAAACTAGAAAACTAAAGGGAGTTTGACCCATCTATGGCCATCCTATGTGCTGCAGGGGCCAAATTTAATAATTTCATTTATAAACTTTTTTAGTATACATCGTGAATTGGTATTTGTTTTTTGTTCAAATAAATTAAATTATATAATATGTTGAATAGTTTTGTATTGGGCGGGAATTCCCGGGAAATTGTAAAATGAATCCAGCTTTCCCGGGAAATGAAAAAGTCTGGGAAATGAAAAACTCGAATAAAAGACATACACCATTTCTAGCGGCGATGGCCGCTTTGCTGTCGGTAAATATAAAGCTATTTTCTGATATCCTATACTAGAGTTTTCAAAGCAATTATAATCCTAATCGTAATCGCGAATAAACGCACCTTTTAATCGTAATCGAACACATTTTTCGATCGATTACGATTAAAAAGTTTACCGTTTTTCAAGCCATGATCGTTTGCTGCAACGTCGAAACTGAAAAAAAAATTGGTTTTATAGAAAACGAGTTTAAAGTTTCCAATTGATACGCTAGTTCATCGAAAAAGAAAAATGTATTCATCACTTAAGAGTTCATTATACGAGTAGTCTACTACACAATAGTCCACAAATACCGCTTTGTTAACATATCGAAATTTGTAGTGGACTACTCATATATGCAATAAAGTTGACTACTTCGGGCATGAAAACCTTTGTCGGCCTCATAACTTTCACAAATATTATCTAATATTAATAAATTTAAGCTTGATGTAAAGTTCATATATAGATAAAAACAATCCAGTTTATCTCATTAAGATATCGTTAATATTTACAAAGATCTTTGACTTTGACTGAATATCAAAATTTTGGGTTTTAGCCACGACTTTGTTCTCTATTTCGCCAATATCTCTATGTAGTCGTGAAAAAGAATCAAAATCAAGACTTTGAAATGAGAGTGAAAGATGGCTAACTTTTGACAAAAATAATTCTTGATTAATTGTTCGAAACACAGTGGGCGATTTTGGAAAAAAAATTAAATAAAACTGCAGTTTCTAAACGAACTGTCGAATTCTTATAAAATTCCATATGGTATTTAAGGAGGTGCTGTTGAGCTTAAGCTTGGAGATTGGAATTTGTAGCTTAAAAGGGGGCGAAGTCAAGAGACCAACAAAAAAATTTTTGCGTCTGGAGAAAAATAAGAAAAACACAGCGAAAATTCTTAAAATTCCATTTTTGGGCTTTTCTGGAATTTCTTTGGGAATTAATTGCAGACTTCCCAGAGGCAAATCAACAACACCTCAATGCCATATGAAATTTTATAAGATTCTGACGACTTGCTTAGAATCTGCAGATTTATTTCCATTTTTTTACAAAATCCACCACTGTGCGACAGTTTTCAAAAAAAAATTTTAAGTAAAAATTTTTATGTAAAATAAATCGTGTTCGGAAGGGCTTAGGTACAACTAAAATTGAAAACTCAATTCCTTTTGTTAATGTTGATTTATGTTTGTGCAAATACCATTCAGATAAGTATACATTTGTTATATGTTCCAAAAAATAAAATATTTTTCTATGTATGAAAGAGTGATAAAGCTATTTTTTTAAGTTTTCAAAAATTCAACATTTTTCAATTTTCATAAATTGAATTACGCGAGTTTGAGACGCGTTTACATATTGTTCCATAACAAACAAGGGACAAATTCTAAAAATTGGTTGATATTTGTATCCGATATTTGGAAAATACTGAATGAAATTTTTGAAAAATTGAGAAATTTCAATTTTAAAATGAGTATAAATAACTCACGAACTATAAGAGATAAATGACCAACAAACTATCTGTCTTTAAGATCGTATCAAGGGCTATAATAAAACAAAAAAATTTTTAAACTAGATGAAAAATAATAAATTAAGTAAAGTGCGACTTTAGCTCGCACACGAAGGGTTCCGTACGAATACACATAAATCCCTTTTCGCTTTTGCCTTTATTTCATTTTGGCAATTTTTTCATTTTTTCGTTTAGTTTGTTAAAGTTTTTTTTGTTGATTGAGCGATTTTTTGGCTTTAACGCTTTTTTCATTTTTGTGTGTTTTGTTTGCTTCTTTATTTTAGCGATTTTTTTTGGTTTTTTGACGATTTTTTGATTTTTGGTGATATTTTTGTTTTGGCGTATTTTTTTGTTTAAACTTTTTTTCACTTTTTGACGATACATTTAGTTATAGCGATTTATTTTAGTTTTGGCGCTTTTTGTCAGTTTTGGCGCTTTTTCGGTTTTTGCTATTTTTTAGCTTTAGCGATTTATTTATTTTTTTTTTTTGGTTTTGATACCTTTTTTGGCGCTTTTTTCGTTTTAGTGATTTTTTCCATTTTTCACATTTTTTTTAGTTTTTTGAATATATATTTTTTTTGGGTTTAGCGATTTTTTTAGGTTTTAGTGCTTTTTCCGTTTTGACGAATTTTTCGTTTTTTGCTTTTTTTAGTTTTTTTGCGATCTTTTTAGTTTTGGTGATTTTTTGCGTTATAACGATTTTTATTTTTTATTTTTTGTGCTTTTTTTTTCTTTAAGCGCTTTTTTTCATTTCAGCGATTTTTCGTTTTGGCTTTTTTTAATTTGGAATTTTTTAGTTCTAGCGTTTTTTATTATTACCTCTTGCGGTTTCCAAGACACAGAAAAATTACATAGTCAAAACTACATTAACTTATAGAACACCCTTTAATTTTTATTGTTTTAAACATTGGTGTTAATTGATGTAGTCTATTTTACAGACTACACCAATTAACACTAACTTTGAACATTTAAGGTGTCTATATATGTATCTGTATATTACATTAGTATTTCAACATTTTTCGTTGCTCGCCTTACAACACCCTTTAATTTTTAACTGGCATATATTTTTTGTTGTAGCGGCCAAAGTTTTACATATTCTGTGAAAATTTCAGGTCCGTAGCCCTGACGGTTCCCGAGAAAACAGCCTGTGACAGGCAGATGGACAGACAGACAGAGAGACGGACAGGCGGACAGCGTAGCGAAAACAATAGGGTTCCTTTACACTTTTGGTGTACGGAACCTTAAAAGTGGCAAGCGGTAAAAAATTGTTCATGACCGATCTCCATAATTTGAGACTTTATACGCATATGCCGTTTAACTCCCCCTAAAATGAGCCCCAGATGTAAACTTTCAATTTAATTTAATTTTTTTTTTGGTGGCCTGTACTAGAATCAGTCATAAGAATTTTCAAAAAAACAAGATTTTTTCCAATTTTGCATAAAAGTATAGATTTTTCATCATTGCAGTCTGAATAATTCCGAAACCATTGAAAATGTAAAAAAATAATGTTAAAACGGCTTAAAGATAATTTTGTTTCAAGTTTTCTAGTGCGTTTTGTAATAAAATTAGATTACCCCTTCTCAATTTATGATGAAATTGGTGCAGCAGCCTCTTGAAAAATCCCAAATTTTAGACAAAAATAAAAAAAAATAAATATATCAATAGAATTTTAAATTTCGACTATTTTTGTAGTTAGAGGACCATAACATACACATCAAAAAAATATAGTAGTTCATGACAAAAGTTTCATTTTGTTGCATAGTGTAATTGGTTAATTAAGTAGTTATATACGCTCTTTCTGCTCTAGTGTATCACAGAAGGACCGAACTAACGGATAGAAGTGAGTCACTTCTTGGGTTGTGAATGCCCTCGCAACCCTACCTTAGCTACACTCTAAAACATTACTTAAAATTTACGATCATATATTGTCTGAATTTGTGTTGAAAATTTCTCCTTGTCTCAAATTACATCGATTTTGTTGTTATTTTATTAAAGAAAAAAACCTTTCAAATTAAACATATTTAGTCGAAGTGGAAAAAATTTAACATAAAGTATAATACGTCTATGGCTGAATGGTAGATACGTCAGATATCAGTCAGGAGGTCGCGGTTCAAACCTGCAAGCAGCCAATCGCTTTTTTTAGTAAAAACATTTTGTTCAAAAATAATGCGTGTCTAATTTCAGGTCGATAATAATCGGTAAAGTGTTGCCGACTATTATCGACCTAATTTTCAACAAAAGTGTTTTAGAGTGTAACCACAAATTAAAATCTAATTTAAAGAAACTTAAATAAAGTTTGTTTCTTAAGTTTTTCGTTTTATTTACTAAAATTTTAACAACAATATTGTTGTTAATATTCCACTGTTTCCTGTTTACAAAACCTTTTTGGCTAGTATAAATATTGAGCCAATGTTTTTTTTTATCGACAACTTAAGTTCTTTGCAATAACCCAGCAAAAACTTTGCTTACTGGTAGGCAAAAAAGTATATGAGGACTCAAATCGTAACTACTGACAATTTGACTAGATAACTACTTATTTTTGTTTGAGAAATCCAAAAAATTAGTGGTAAAAATGTATTTACATTGTCACAGCAATTAACTACTTATTATTTGGCTTACTGGAAGCTAAAAAATAAAAAGTCAAATAAATAAATTAATATTAAGAAATTATTCACATTAAGTTTTATATATGTTTTCTTCAATTTTATTTTATTTTATTTTTTATGTTTAGTTTTTTGACCCACCTGGGATACGAGCCTGTGCTCGTTCAGATATGAAGACAAGAACTTTACCCACTCAGCTATTGTTGACTTATAACTTTAAGCGACAAAAACTAGTTTTCATATCTAAACACATGTTGACTCAAAGAGTGGTTGTCTACTTATTTTACCAACACATATCAACAAATAGTAAATTCTTTTAGATAATGAGAAGAATACGTACTAATTTTATTTAAAAATAAGTAGCCATTATAATTTGTAGCATAGTAATAAGATAAATAAGTACCACTCATTACTTTGTAACCCATTAATAAAGTACTACTGATTACAAAAACTAAAAAAGTTTTTGCTGGAAAGAGCTATAAGCAAACACACACATTCACTTATTTGAATATTCTCATTAAAAAGTGGGTCTAGGTCTATGCTAATAATTAGCTTTTTGCTTGAAAAAAAAAACTTTATATGGAAAATAAAAAATAAGAAATAAAAATAAAATAAACAAATGTTGCATAAATTAAAAATATATTTATGGAAAAAGAAAAACTAAATTTTAATAATAAAACAGGTACAAACAAGTAAGTACTCGTTCATACTCACTAGTTCCAAAGAAATAAATACAATAATGATGACTTTAATAAAAACTCTTATTGAGGATGAGAAGCAACAGCAAAAAAAAAATTATAATAAAAAATTATTTTCCTACAAACTATAATAAAATATAAGCAAATTTTGTTAATTAAAATAACAATAATGATGATGAATTTTTTGAATATAATTTTCTATACTTAAACAAAAATCATAAAAAAGAAATGAAAAAAAATGACAGCAACCAATAACAAATAAAAAATAAGGTTTGGTTTGTGTTAATTGTGGTCGATGCGATGCGTTTGTCTATTATTTCTTATTAATTTTCTTAAATATTTTACAATAAGCAACAAATTTTTTAAATGCTATAAAAGTGTATAATAGCTTTGCTGAATTTTTGACTTTTTTTTCTTTTTTTTTCTTTTTTGCATTAAAAAGAACAAATATACTTAAAATTTTAAACATAACGCAAATACTGTATGTGTGTGTGTGTGTGTGTGTGTGAGAGTGTGTCTTATTAAGTGACTTTGTTTGTGTTGAATTAACAATTATTGTTAACACCGACCACATCAATGTTTAAAAACAAATTTCAGTTTTTTTTTTCTTTTGCTAACAACGATTTATTGGTTAGATGATATAGACAAGCTTTCATTTTCACAGTAATACCGTTATAAACAAATAAAATACAGTGGGTCTAATAGTATCAAAAAATCCTAAAATTTTTTTGTTTGTGTACGCATTTGATTTTCAAGAATTATTCTTTTTAGCCGACTTCAAAAGAGAGGAGGAGGTTATCAGTCCATTTATTACTACAGTTGTGGACACACAATTAATGGCGATTTCTTTCCTGGAAATATATGTTACATTGTATATATGTAACACTTTTTATATGTTACCCATAATCTTGCCAAGTGCTACATTTTGTATAAGTTCAATCGAACAAAATTAACTGCCTGTACTTACAACTCCTGTATTACAACACTTTAACTTAAGGTATATTTAGCGTTTAACATAAGGTATATTGAGTATATTTATTTCTTAATTGGCGATTTTTAAAGGCATTTGAGCTATTTTCCGCACACTTTTACTGTTTGGAAAGAAACATTGACACCACTAATTATGTTAAACATTTTATTTATTTCCATTTTTAGGGTTCCGATACACCAAAAGTGTAAAGGACCCTATTGTTTTCGCTACGCTGTCCGTCCGTCTGTCTGTCACAGGCTGTTTTCTGGGGAACCGTAAGAGCTACGGACCTGAAATTTTCACAGGATATGTAGAGCTTTTGCCGCTACAACAACAAATATATGACAGTTAAAAATTAAAGGGTGTTCTACAGCGAGCAACGAAAAATGTTGAAATGCCAATGTAATGTTTTCTCGGGAACCGTAAGATCTGCGGACCTGAAATTTGCACAGAATATGTAAAACTTTGACCGCTACAACAATAAATATATGACAGCAAAAAATTAAAGGGTGTTCTAAGGCGAGCAACAAAAAATGTTGAAATACTAATGTAATATGCAGACACTTATATATAGACACTTTAAATTTTCAAAGTTCGTGTTAATTGGTGTAGTCTGTAGAATAGACTACACCAATTAACACCGATATTTAAAACAATAAAAATTAAAGGGTGTTCTATCAGTCAATGTAATTTTACTATGTAATTTAGACAATCTGCTCTATCTTCGGAACCGTAAGAGCTACGGACCTGAAATTTTTACATAATATGTAAAACTTCGGCCGCTACAACAACAAATATATGACAGTTAAATATTAAAGGGTGTTCCAAAGCGAGCAACGCAACATGTTGAAATACAGACACTTATATATAGACACTTTACATTTTCAAAGTAAGTGCTAATTGGTGTAGTCTGTAGAATAGACTACAACAATTAACACCGATATTTAAAACAATAAAAATTAAAGGGTATTCTATTAGTTATTGTAATTTTGACTATGTAATTGAGACAATATGCTGTATCTTGGAAACCGTAAGATGTAAAATCTTGAAAGTTTAAAACACGCTAAAAATAAAAATATCCAAAATTAAAAAAATTTCAAAACGAAAATACGCTAAAATGAAAAAAGCGCTTGAAAGAAAAAAGCGCCAAAATTTAAAAAATCGCTAAAACGAAAAAAACGCCAAACCAAAATTAAAAAGATCGCCAAAAAAAACTAAAAAAACGTCAAAAATCGAAAAAGTCTTCAAAACGAAAAATCGCCAAGAAAAAATAAACCCACAAAAACGAAAAAAACCCAAAAACCAAAAAAAAAAGCGCTAAAACTAAAAAAACGCCAGAAACCAAAAAAATCGCCAAATCGAAAAAAGTGTCAAAACAAAAAAGAAATCGCTAAAAATAAAAAACCACAAAAAACCGAAAAAAACCCAAAAACGAAAAAAACCCCCAAAACTGAAAAAATCGCCTCAACTAAAATAAGTCGCTAAAACTAAAAATATCGCCAGAAAGTGAAAACGTTAAATAAATGCCATAACCAAAAAATCCCCCAAACTAAACAAATCGGCAAAAAACAAACAAAAATTGCAAAATCGAAAAATCGCCAGAAAAAAATTTAAAAATAAATCACGAAAAGCGCCATAACAAAAAAAGAACCCAAAAAACAACGAAAAATACTTAAAAAAATAAAAACTAAAATTAAAGAAGACAGCACAACGAAAAAACTGCCAAAATGACAAACGGGACAAAAACAAAAAGGGATATATAGACGTGTATTCGTACGGAACCCTTCGTCTGCGAGCCAAAGTCGCACTTTACTGAATTTATTTATTGTTATTAAGGTAATAAAAGCTCTTATATATTTAATTAAAAGATTTGTTGCTCCAAACTACAGACATTGTGAATAACAAACAAAATAAACCATTTTTTTCTACAAATAAACTAGTAGTTACCACAGCTGTGAAAAAGGGCAGTATAAACACCTTAAATAAAAGTGAGGGTAAAATATTGCTACATATTTGCATGTTTTTCATGCAACATATTCACAAAAGAACTTGAAGATTTTTCCCACAGTTGTATTTTTTGTACAAACGAACACAAAAATGTAGAATATGTAACATATATGCAACATATTTCTCAGAAAAGAAATCGCCATAAGTAATTTTTCTGCTCTCTTCGGATTTGTCATTTTTTATTCGGGTTTGCAATTTCATCGATTTTTTCACAATTGAGTATAGTTGCAGGCATATAGATAGATACACGTAGCTCCTTGATTTCGAGTCATTTCTACCAAAACTCTATTATAAGGGCAACAACTCTATTATAAGGCGATAATTTCTCTATGTAGTTGCACACATTATTAAGTAATTTTTCAGTTTTCAAATTTATATAAAATCTATGTCCTTTTTTATTAAACAAATTGTTGTACAATGTTTGATTTGTTTTTTCAAAGCACTTTGCAATCGTCCGTAATCTAGATATAAATAATTTCATTAAAGTTCACATAAAATTATTCAACGTCATAAAAATCTCTTTAAAAATAGCCACAAAATATATATAATGCAACTATGTATGTCTAATTAGTTAATGATACTTACGACCCTTTTCAAAATGTATGATTAAGAGTTAACGTGGACTTTAACGGCCAGTTTTGTATGCCGAGCTTGCTGTTAAAGTCCATGTTAACTTTTAATTGTACACTGTGCAAAGGGCCGTTAGTAACTTTAATACAGTGAAATTATATAAATTCAGTAAAGTGTGATTTTGACTCGCACACGAAGGCCTCCGTTCGAATACCATGCGCATAATTTGTTCTGTTTCGCTTTGGCAATTTTTGCTTATTTTGGAGACTTTTTCGTTTGAAGTTTCCTTAAGCTTTATTTAGTTTTTGGATTTGTTTGTCGTTTTTTTTCGATTTTTTTAATTTTAGTGATTTATTAGTTTTAGCTTTTTTTTCGTTTTGGTGCTTTTTTCGTTTAAGCGCTTTTTTTGTTATGTAAAATTTTTAAATATTGTTTTTTTAATTTGGCGATTTTTTTGTGTTTTTTAACTGCTTTTCGTTTTGGCTTTTTTTTTTTGTTTGGCGACTTTTTTAATTTTGCTATTTGTTACTTATGGTGGTTTATCTTTGCTTTGTTTCGTTTTTGAGATTTCTTAATTTTGGTGATTTTTTAGTTATGGCGGTTTTTTCGTTTTAGTTATTTTTTGTCTATTTCAGGGCTTTTTTTTTTATTCTGGAAATTTTTTAATGCTGTCTACCTTTTTAGTTTTGGTGCTTTTTTCGTTGAGGTGCTCTATTGTTTTGGCGATCTTTTTAATTTTTTCCGATTTTTTCAGTTTTTGCGCTTTTTTTCGTTTTGGTACTTTATTTTGTTGTAGCGCTTTTTTATTCTGGCGAATTTTTAATGTTGTCTACTTACATAGTGTTTGTGTTTTTGGATTTAGCAGCTTTTTGTTTTAGTGATCTTTTTAATTTTTGGCTATTTTTTGTAGTTATTGTCGATTTTTTGTTTTGGCGATTTTATTTCGTTTTGGCGATTTTTTTAATTTTGGTGATATTCTTAGCTTTAGCGTTTTTGTAAATTTTGGTGCCTTTTTCGTTTTAGCGCTTTATGCATTCTGGCGATTTTTTAATGTTGTCTACTTTTTTAGTTTTGCATCTTTAAGCATCATATATTAAAAGTTTTCGACCTCGTGTGCTTATAGACAGACACTCAACAAGAAATGAGAATCACAAATACCAAAGCACAATAGCTTTAAAAAACTTAAACAAACAACATAAAAAACTACTTTTATTCGAAATGAATCCATTTATTTTTCTTACAATCTTTCTACAATTAGTCAACCTTTGGTGGACAATAAATGTTGTTATAAGGCAAAACAAAAAACATAAAACTCCCTTATTTACAAAATGTATTAACTTATTCGAGATATTCTCAAGAATTTATGTTGTTAATTGTATAAAGATTGTCAGAAAAATAGATAAATAAATAAAGTTGAGAATGGTTTGCATTATTCAATAAAATAAAAAAATTTAAATTCTACAACAAAATTATCCTTAAGACGTGCAAATAATCGCCTATGTTCTGGCTTCCGAATAGTTTTAAAAAATGTTCTTGTTAATTCCATGGCTAAAACAAATGATACACTTGTTTAAGTTGAAATTAAGAAACTGCTAATTAATAGCACACAGAAAGAATTGTCACCAAAAAATTTTCAAACAAAAGATTGTCTAAAAATAAATTTCATTTTCAGTAAATGTTCTTTACTGAATCAATGAATTTTATGATTGACTTTGAGTTAGGAAGGAAACACCAAAAACAAAAAGAAAACCTGTGTCGTAAAAAAACAAACCCCGATGGTGACATACACACAAATAACAACAACAACGATAGCAAAATAAATGCGATTGTGCCAAGTTTGTTTACTGAAGAACACATTTAACAAAGTAAACTTTCATAAATGCTTAATGGATAATGATGATGATCCACACAAAAATTTTGTTTGATATATTACAAAAAATCCTGTATATATTTTTGTTTAATATTTGTAAGTATTTTTAGACTAATTGTTTTATAAATTCAGACAAAAATATTATGTGATATTTTTCAGAAAATACAGTAAATCATATTGTTTGATTTAGTAAATTGTTTTTTTTTACAATTTGTAAATGTGTTTAGACAAATTGTTTTATAGATATAAAAAATTTGTTCACTGAAAAAACAGGTTTTTGCAATGAAATAGTTGAGATATTTATGTCTGACCATTTTAGACACTGTTTTTGTTATAAATCAAGAATATAAAATTTGTTACTCAGTAAAAACGAAAACAAGGGTTTGGATTTTTCACCTCTGCGATGTTAATGAAAATCGACACATCTCTTTTTCCTGATCCCACTATGCCTAACAAGTATGTAGAAGAATCTAAACAAAAGAAGCAACAAAAAACTCTGCTTAAAACAACAACTGCAACAATATATACAAATATAAATTTGAAATTAAGCGCAAAAAGTTGATGCAAAAAAGCTGAAAAAAGCAGCAACACAACACTCTAACCGTAGAGTAAGTAACAGCAGCAGCAATAACAATGCAATTAATGCCTGAATATATTTATTTATAAATAAGTTTGAATTAAAATTCTTCTTTAATTTATTTTGTTATTGTTGTGGCTTTAACTGCAATATACTGTACGTACCGTACCACACATCCATTTATACATACATAAATACATACATATTTATTTCTCATATGAACATGCATCGCGTGATTAAAATGCATACAATACAAACTTATCCACTTGCAACAACAGCAGAGCTCCCCCTTCCCCCCAAAAAAAGAGCCGCAACAACAAGTGCACTCAGTCATACAAAAAAAAACGGAGTAAAAATCCAGCAAAAACAATACAAAAGCTTTATTTAAAAAAAATATTAACCAAAACAAAAATCTAAATTCAAACACCAACCCCAATAAATTGCTGTCTAGTGCCGACTTATTGAAATTTCAGCAATTTATTCATCACATTTCTTCTTTTTTATTTCTCATTTTTTTTTTTCATTATAATTCAACACCATGAACCATCATTGATCATGATTAATGTCATGCAACATTGTTTGTTGCTGTTTTATTTAAAACTATAATTATATACTTTTTTCATAAGCACTTAATGTTGCAGCAACATAGCTACAACGGTAAATTATTGTTTACAAGGCGAAATAACAGGAAAAAATGTTTTTTAGGTCAAGTTGCTAGAAAAATAAAAGAGCGAATCTTTATTAATTTATTCACTCTCGCTCACACACATACAAAACCACGCTCGCTCTATGGCTAAAACTATATAACAGCTAACAAAAAAAAAAGAGCTAAGAAAATTGTGAATAAAAAAAAATCAAGTGATTTGTTTGGTTGTTCGCATTAGCAGAGTTGCCAGAATCGTTATTTTAATATTTTCTACGTACTTATTACTTTGCTGAGGGGTCAAATAGGGGAACAATTTGTGGGTAAAGTGCTACAAGTAGACTGTAGTTTTTTGCCAGAACTCAAGACACTATCCCTACTTATGTATGTAATGCATTGTGCAAGAGTTATGATAATTGGCCATGGGAAGGCAGGTGGAGGGAGTAGTGTTTGTGGCCCTTCGATTTGAGCTTTCCCACATTGGAGGTGAAAGAACAAAAATGTACGTGAAATTTATTCCAGATACGAACTGTTCCGCTAGAGTATGAATTTCCTCTGTAATTCGTGCTGCACGAATTGAAGAGCGGGAATGTCTTGCCAGATTTCATTAGAACACATTCCGGTGTAGTAATGATAGAACAGTGAAACACATCGCATATTGCGTCGATGCTCCCTAGAGGGAAAAGAAAAAGTCACAAGACAGGTCACTTGACTGGTTCCCAAGGACTATCAACCGGTTTGAGTTCCGGAACTTTATATGAAAGGAACCGGTAACTTTTGCATGGCGTGTAATTGGAGGGGGTCAATTGAAAAAATTAAGATACTCAGTGATAGGTTCTAGAACCAAACTATGGCTACTTGTCCTGTGATGGGTTCTTTAATACTAGCTGAATTACTGTACTTTAAACAAATATTTTTAATTTGGAAAAAATCTGCTTGTGCAATGAGGGTTTTTTCCTAACATTTTTGTTCTAGTTTTGTGATATGTTGTGATATGATTCTTTTCACCAGTCACCCACCACTTTGGAACATTTTGTACCAATCCCATTCTCACCAGTCATAGGATAAGTACGTTCAAGACAATTGGTACAACATTTCCCGCAGGGCAGTGTTAGCTATCATTTTCGAACGAGTATTGGAAGTTTGCAGAGAAGTTCATTGTCAGAGAAGGTTGAAATAGGTCCCGACTACAAATTTTCCCAATACTCATATTGGAACCCAATTGGGAACGCATGTGGCAAGCCCAAAAAGGGTTATCCGAGTTGGGATCTGACCGGGAACTTGTTGGGATAGCCCATCTATAAATTATTGACTCAACAAAAGTTCTTCCCAAGTGGAGAACTTGTTGGGAAAATCTAACACAGATTTTTAATCGTATTTTTTGCTCATTTTAAATAGAGGTAATTGTTGCTTACTTTAGTCCTTTGGAAAGCGATGCCACTTTTGTGGGGTTTTTACGATATAACAAAAAAAAACGATATGACATACTGTGTTGTCATATCGTAAGATTTTTACGATATGACAACATTGCGATATGACAACACCGTATATGACTATCTGAGTGTTGTCATATCGTAAAAAACTTACGATATGACAACACAGTATGTCATATCGTTTTTTTTTTGTTATATCGTAAAAACCCCGTTTTTTTTTTTGTTATGTCGTAAAAACCCCAAAAATGGCAGCCCTGCCCTTGGATAGCATCAGCAATTGCAATTCAATATTATTTTCCGATTTGAGCAAATTTTCGCAAGATTTTGATATTTCGCCACAGGAAACCAATCAGGTCCCAAATACGTTTCTGCGTTACATTGCAATTGGGATCCCAGTTAGATCCCAAATGGGTTTGCGTGAAAATTAGGAAAAACAACGAAGGCTCAATATGTTGCATAGTTACAGATATACTTTCGAGCATGGACAGTGGTTGATTGATTTCCGGCAAATTGAAAATTGTTTGCAAATAATATAGGTTAGGTAAACAAAAGAGTCGGAATTGAGAAAATAGCATTATCCTTTAGTTTTATAACGAATTAACAAAACCTCTTACCATACAAAGGGTTAGTAAAAACTTTAAAATGTAGACGCTGCTGCCTCCTCTACTGATCTGACTGCATTTTGGCGATGGCATAAAATAAACCCGCACGAAATAGCCCCCAAAACTAAAATGAAAAAAATCCCCTAAAATTGGGGCCTTATTTCGTATGAAATAACACCCTCTTATTGGGAGCTTATGTCACATGAGATAAAACCCCTATTTTCTCTTCTCGACATATTGAATAGCGACTTTACTGAGCTAAGATTTTCTGCATATCCAGCCTTTGCTAGTGCACAAGGGTTTTCTTCTTTGGGAAACCTTTGTTTGACAAACTTATAGAAGGAAACCATAACACAGAAAACATTATCACCAAAAATCAACCAAAAATCAAACAAAAGTTTGTCTAAAAATAAATTTTAATTTTCAGTAAATGTTCTTTACATAATCAATGAATTATTTGTTTGACTCTTATTTAGGACGCAAATACCAAAACAACAAGAAAAACTGTGTCTTAAAAAAATCAAGCGCGATGACGACATACACACAAATAACAACAACAACAATGATAACAAAAGGAGTGCGATTGTACCAAGTTTGTTTACTGAAGATTTTTGAGTGAATCAATTCGTTAATGTCGTTGGGTTAATTCTCATTAATTTTTTTTTAAGTCTAGATAAACAGTCAGACTTGAACACATTTAACAAAGTGTAATTTCATAAATGATTAATGGATGGAGATGATCCAGACAAAAATTATTTTTGATATACATTACAAAAAATCCAGTTAATATTTTGTTTAATATATGTTAGTATTGGTAGACCAATTCTTTTATAAATTCATACAAAAATATTGTTTGATATTTTTTAGAAAATCCAGTAAATCTTTTTGTTTGATTTAGTAAATTGTTTTATTTACAATTTGTAAATATTTTTAGACAAATTGTTTTATAGACTTGGACAATTTGTTCACTGAAAAAAAACACAATTTTTTTCGATAAAATTGTTGAGATATTTTTGTCTATATTTACAAATTTGGTTGTAGGTCCGTTCCTAGACAAAATATTCACTATTTCATTGAATTCTTTTACAGAAAATGAAATTTAGTTTTTTCTGTGAAGCCGCCCAAAGAGAAAATCTTAACTCAGCGAAACTTCGCTTAACCAAGAGAAGAAAAGCCTTAAGCCCTGCCAAAGGCCGGCTACGCACAAATTTTTACTTAGCGAAGCTGCTCTTCGATATACTGAGAGGAGGAAAGCCATAAGCCCAAATATGTCTTTGGGGTCTTATTTCATTATTAATTTTTTTGGTTGTTATTTCATATGATATAAGCCAAAAAAAAACTTAAATTAGAATCGTTGTTGCTGTCCTTTGTAAATTTCGTTTTTGGGGGGTTATTTTCTGAGGAATTATATCATGCCGCCTATTTTGGGATCTCAAACCCGTGTATGCTTATATAAAAACTTTCAAAGAAGAAATGAGAATTACAAATATAATGGGTGATTTTATAAGAACTATCGGAAAGTAAAAAAAAAAAACACATAAAATTCAGAAAAATGCATGAAATATTTATTTGGATCGATAGTTGGGTCGATATAATTTAATGTTTGAAGATTATTTCATGCAAATGTTGGCCGCGGCTACGCCTCAAATGGTCCATCCGCTTAGTCCAATTTTGGCATACTCTTTCCAACATTTCGGCCGGTATCTCACGAATAATGTTGGCAATGTTGGCTTCCAGTGCGTCAATCGAAGCGGGCTTGTCGCTATAGACATTAGCCTTAACATAGCCCCACAAAAAATAGTCTAGAGGCGTTAAATCGCACGATCTGGGCGGCCAATTGACTGGTCCCAAGCGTGAAATAAACTGTTCACCGAACTCGCCTCTCAATTGGTCCATTGTTTCGCGTGCTGTGTGGCATGTGGCACCGTCTTGTTGAAACCACATGTCATGCAAGTCAAGTTCTTCCATTTTGGGCAGAAAAAAGTTTGTTATCATCGCACGGTAGCGCTCACCATTCACAGTAACGTTGTGATTCGCATCATCTTTGAAGAAATACGGCCCAATGATGCCGCCAGCCCATAATCCGCACCAAACGGTTGTTTTTTGTGGATGCATTGGTAGCTCTTGCAATGCTTCTGGCTGCTCTTCACTTACAATAGCCCGAATAGAAGCCTCAGTAGGTCGATTAAACTGACCATAAAATGGAAGAAGCGCGCGATGAACTTTCTTAACAGAGCACGCATTTTGGTAATAAAATTCAATAATTTGCAAGCGTTGTTCGTTTGTAAGACGATTCATGATTGAATTATAGACCAAACTGAAGATGTTTGACAGTGACACAAGATACAAAACGTGCGTGAGCTGTCAAAACTAGTGTTGCCAAAAAGATAATAGCAAAAAAATCACTCTTTATAAACAAAAAAAACTTTTTAAATAATACTTAAGAAACAACACAAAAAACAACTTATGTTCGATATGAATCCGTTTATTCAGTATGAGTCTGTTTATTCTGCAGATAGTCGAGGTTAGAGTCCACAACAAATAACAATTTTTAAAATAATTAATTTCAGAGAAAATCTCAAATAAATGTAATCATGTTTGTGTCCAAATAATTTTGCTCCCTAAATTTCTGGCAACTCTGATTACAAATAAGTACAGAGTAAGTTAATGCGTGGTTAAATTTTGAGAGTATCTATGAAGAGTAACAATTTATTGTTGCTATTGCTAGTTAGCAGGCATGGGAATTGGAGATTTAAAATGATAATAAACTTCAACTTGAACAGCACTGTTGTAACATTAAATTTTTAAAAATAAATGATATTAAAAAAAAATATTTATAGAGTTATTCCACATCAAATCAACTAGGAAAATTGATGAAATGGACCTCACCCGCTCCGATTTTGATGAAACTCATTAGGAACTGTTTAATATTTGTTAGTATTTCTAGACTAATTGTTTTATAAATTCAGACAAATATATTGTTTGATATGTTTCAGAAAGTTCAGTAAATCTTTTTGTTGGATTTAGTAAATTATTTTGCTTACAATTTTAAATATTTTTAGACAAATTGTTTTTGAATTGTCATTGAAAAAAACACGTTTTTTTATGAAATTGTTGAGATATTTTGGTCTAAGCTTACAAATTTGTTTGTTGGTCCATTCCTAGACAAAATATTTACTTTTTTATTGAATTCCTTTACAGAAAATGAAATTTAGTTTTTTCTGTGTGTTTTTATTTGAAATTGTGCCCAAAAGTGTTAATTTCAGAATGTTTTGCTTTACAAAAGTAACATACGGCTGCAGAAGCAGTATTTGTAAAGTTTGAGGCAAAATGTATGCAACAGATTTTATTACAAGCCTGCACTGGAGTATTCTTGACCTTTTCCAGAAAATTTATAAATTTGTTTAGCGATCGCAGAAATGCGCAGGATTTTTTTTTGCATTAATTCAAAGATTACACTCTCACCTTTCTGTTGGATCTAGTGAGAAGACGGAGGTAGACGGAGCTAACTTCTCTTTTTTTTCTAAGGGAAACTGCAAACGCAGAATTTTATACGGCCATTTTCATTTTCGCATACCTACTAAACTACATATGCAATCTAAATAATATTTTTTTAATTAAAACGAAGGTGCTATATTTCAATAAAAACGACATTAAAATGTCAGCAATGAAAATATCTTACACGCATAAGCGACTGAGTTGTATGAAAATGTTCATCCGTTTTCATGATAAAATATTTTAGTAACTTCACTAGATTTTTCTAGCACTGAATGTGGCTTTTTACAAAAGACAAATATGGATTGTCTTAGTGAAACAGTTCTCTATAGAACTGCATCATTAGATTTTTGAAAAGTTATAGTCGAAAAATTGCTTTTTTGCCAAGAAAATACCACTGTGGTCCACTACACCGTTAATAATTAAATAGCAATTTCAGAGTTACGACTTGAATGTTTAATGCTTAAGCTCAATTTACCATGTTGACTATCAGAACTATATTTATTTGTGTTAACCTGCCTTTACAGAAAATTTAAGTGGCTTTACAAATGTATTTACTTATTGTTCTCAAAGGTATTCATTTTACTACTTTATGTCGTGGACATATTCCGGCAATCCGTATATAAAAAGCATTGAAAGTAAAATAATAATAAGCTCCCATCCCTGATCATTAGTATAAGTTTTCGGTACATGTGTTTGTGTTTCTAGGTGTGCGTGCTTAAACCAATATTTATATTATTCATGCTGTATTTGAAAAATAAATTATGTTTGTTGCAGTACGATCTTTGTTTTTTTTTATTTATTTAATTATTTTAACATGTTTTTTTGTGCTAAATTATCTTGCAAATTACTAGTTTATGGAAAATAGAAATATTTTAAGAAAATTATTCAATTAGTTGCTTTTTTTCAATGAATAATTTAAGCAAATAACAGCCAATGGCTGATGTATTAATGTTAAGCTACAAGTATGTTGAGATAAGAAAGAAGTATATGTAACAGTTTAATTATAAAAATTTTCGTTATTTAAGTAGGCAAATGACTTTATTGTCATGTTATGGAAAGACTTTATTTATATTCAGTGTTAATAAATATAATATCTTGTGCCTTATGGCTCAGTACATTAGTATTATAGTGTCCATAGATTTTATGAACTTTTTTTAATAAAAGCTTAAGTTTAAACAATTTCCTCCATCTAGCACTGTTGCAGTTGTTTTTAACTCGGATATTTTTCAACAAAAGCTTATGTAGCTGGAATAGTTTTTTCTTGACATTACCAACACTTTGAGTACTTGATAAATCAAGTTACATACATATGTATTAAGTCGAACTGTTAGTTCATTCAATTTAATTTTACAATTAAACTATTTTTATTGATAAAGGATTTTTCAAAAGCATGTAATAATTGGAAAAGACAACGACAAAAGCTATTTCGATTTGAATCAACGTGTATTTGATATTGGAATAATACGAAGAATCATGTTGAATTAAAATTATACCAAGTTGAAACAAAATGACTTTAATGTAGCTAATGTATTTTACTTTCGTGATGTGTACTAACATAGACATAAAAAAACTTTGTGTTTTAGTTGGCTACCCCAGCCAAGATTTAAACTCATGCCAGTTGCATGATAGTCCGCGCGCTAACCACTGCAGCCACAACAGCTTCAAACTTTATTTTAGATATACACTAAATACATACCATCGTATGTAAAATGAATTTCATTCAAATCTCAGCATGATTTAAATGATTACTTTATATTATAAAGTTATTTGAAATTAATGTTATTGTCATGTTGATTTAAAATAAAATGAATGTAGCGTTTACAGCAAAGTTTAACAGTGAAAAGTTTTTAATCAAAGTGATTTAAGGCTAGATTAATAGTTTTTCGCTTAAAATTAATATGAACAATGGCAATTTTAAGCCAGCAGCAGTAAATTTACTTAGGTAATTCGATTTTCGTCGGCTATATAAGAGTAAACAACAACATGTCACACAAATGAGCACAATAGTGAAATGTAGTAATGAACAAAGCAAATAAACACTAACACACTTAAACGACAAATTATTTCTTGTAAATTTAATATGATTTCCAATCAAAATTGCGTTTTATTGATTTCGCATTCCTTTTTTCTCTGTGTAGGGGCATCCTAGGAGCTGTGGCGGT